>JAHWFP010123844.1:0-16884 GCA_023313725.1 Lithobius niger | reverse complement strand
TCAAAGGGTTAACAGTTGTGGGAATTTACTGTGGCCCATTTAGAATTTAACTTCGGGTCCCTGCACTGACTAAGAGCAGGGCTGGACAAAATTTCTGTGTCTTGGTACGTAGGATACCTGAAGGAATGGGAGCGGGAAGTTTTAAAAAGGAAAATATGTTAGCTGACATGTCTATTGCCGTTCACTGCTTCACTGAAGTCGAGCTACAGTGTTGCAAATACAGCATTTCTTATCTAATGGTAAGTCCGTTTTATACCTTCGACTTTTGCCGATCGACCTCACGTAAGGAATCGCCCTCAAAGTGCGATAAAGTTGCAGGTTACAATTGCTAACACGTAATCAGGGCTCAGACAATTTTTTATTCTCATTTTCCCTGACATTTCCAGGTTTTCCAGGTGCATCCAATGGTAATTTCCAGGTGTTTACAAGATGTTTGGTTAGTGAAACAGGCAGTACCTAATGTTTTTATTAATATTTGTACGAAAATAATCCAACATCCCAGAAAAATAGCTTTTTAAGAGACTAGTCCAGACAGAACATTTTCATCACAAATATTGTACCAACCTAAGATTTGGTTTATTGAAGTACAGTAATATCTAAAATACTTGGGACATATTAAAGCACAAATTAAAATATTTGCTACTAGCCTAGGATTTTGTTTCTGATCTGCTAATTCAATGAAACTTACAGATCAGACACAAAAGACAATTTTTTTTCAAATTTCCCTGTCTTTTCCCTGATTTCCAAAGAAATTCTTGTTTTCCCTGAAATTTCCCTGAGACTTTGGCTCTATTTTTATTTTCCCATAATATGCATAATATTCATTTTTATTTTTGGTAGCTGGCCGAATTCCGAAATTGTCACTTCACAAAGTAAATAAATATGCACACTTCCACAAACTCGACACTTTCTATGTCCAGCAAATTTTCAACACCACCCTGTTGCTTATCAGGCTTTAAAAGATTTATTTACTCCTAGATCACATCTTGCTTCTTTTTGTTCACAACTGCCATGTTCGTATTCGCTAGTAATCATGTCTTCCTATATTTGTTGGACGGTTGCACAACGGATTTCTCCTCAGCTCCCATTGCCTGCTCAATTCGCGTTTCGAGTCCAACGTTAACCAGGTACCCCATATTAGGATTTGATGGTTCTTGGATGTTCACTATATTGTCCGCGGCCTATCTTAAGTTCTCCCCAGAACGAATACAGATAATCGATTGTACGTTTTCGATAGAGCACCTTGTTGATATCCTAGATGGTTACAAAAACAATGGCGGCCGTCGATTAAAGCCGCTCCCTCCAGGAAGATGTAACCGCTCATAAAATATCTGCAGGACTCAAGATACGCTGCACGCACAATAGGAGGTTTATTATGCAATTATGTTGTTTAATCTCGTGCTGAGCTTTGAGCTTTGTTTTCTCCCAATCTATTGTGTGACCTATCTCCATGCAATGCACTGCTGTAGCGTTGTCGTCCTCTATACCAGTCTCACTCGTATGCCTTTCCTGGTCGTACCAACATAAACTGCCTCAGTTTGTGGAAGTGTGAGTGTTTACTTTGTGAATTGACAATTCCCAGTAACAAATTTTTACTTCTGGAAAGTACCGTAAATCGTGGATTAAACGCCCATGGGCTTATGCAGTTAATTTGGCAAAAATAGGGTGTGGGCTTTAAATCAAGCATTATCAATTTTCTAACCTTTCTGTACATCTATTACAGAAAATTCGAAGCTTTTGAACGATCTCTTAAAAAAAAGACCAATTTTTACATCGGTGAGAGATGCCTTGTGCAGGTGCTAGGAGCTAAAGGAAGAGTACACTATTACTACAGGGAGGGAGAAGGTGCCACTAAACATAGCAAGCAGTACTATCTTTATTCACATCGTATAACTTTTAGGTAATTTTTCGTAGAAAAACGACAATTGGAGGGGTGGGCTTTAGCTTCAACTGGGCTTTTAATACACGATTTACGGTAAGTGAAAAGTTACTTTTGGAATTAACAGGTGAATTGACCAATCACTCATGACTGATAAGGTAATTATTTCCATGCCCACTTCACACTCTAATATTAGAGATCTCGGATGGTATCTCTCATTCAAATTGGACGACGTCTGATAAAATGAGCATATTCAGAGTTTTGGGTGTTATTTCTTAAAGACATATCACCAACCTTGAAAATATTTTTAAGTGAAGATTTAATTAAAAAAAAAGACACTAAATATTATGTAAAATGGCAGACAAAACAGTTTATTGGTTTTACAAAATACAATCTGATCAACCCCCAGTGTATTCACATTCTATATACAATGTTATGGCATTTGACGCTCAATAACACAAAAGGTGTTTCTCCGACTATACGTCCATCTATTTTACTTTTTAAAGCCTTAATGAACTTCAGCTTCAGTGAGCACAATTTAGCAACTTATGCCATTGTTGTATAGTGCAGAGACTAGTCAAATTTCTATTGCCAGCTAAAACAGTTTTATTTTAAAACGAACACAAACATTCCAACGTTGGCAAGAAAATACAAAGACAAATGCAAAGAAAGGATAAAATAAGTTATTTAACTTGTAAAAGAACCTAATGTTATAAAAAAAAGGGAAATGCTCGTCATAGAGATTAAGAATTCGCGACATTCAGACTGACCAATGAACGTCACAATGAACCACGTACATAAGAGATCGTCGTAACTAACAAGAGCTCGCACTTTAAATGTACCCAACCCAAGTTCCCGTTGCACGGCAATCAGACTTTATTGCTATAAATATGTCGAAAAATGCCCAATAAATAAGTCGGTCACATAACAGCAGCAGCAGCAACAACAACAAAGGCACAGCGGACGGTAGTTTACATAAACCAACCAGCCATTGGAAAGACAGGAACTGACGGTTTGAGCAAATTTTGCCGTGAACGTCAACTCAACACAAGCCCTCAGTTTGAAAGCCGACTGGAATTGGAAGAGGTAAGGAATGAAGTTGGATCCAGTTTACTTTGAAAGGAAACCAAAAAAAAAAAAAAAATAATACTCTAATAGTCAACATCTCATCACCCCGAATATACGTTTTACTACTGACCCTAAAAGAATGACAATTTTGTTAAGAATCCTCTAACGAGAGGATACACCGAGACAAAGAAAAAAAAATGTTTCTCAGGAAAAAATGTCCAGATAATACATGCGAATTTTATTTTTTGCATTTTAATTACTGAGCACCTAGCTAATACACTCACCCCAGGGGTAGGGCATGATAATGCGCAACGAAACTGGAAACGAAGTCACGACTGCTGGCACATTTTAGATTGCGGAGGTGCCCGAGAAACATTTAATTTTATTTGTGTGCACCTTCTGCCAACATTTTAGCTTAAGGTGCACTCTGTATAAACGTATACAGTTCTAAACTGTTTTGCTGCAGAATGAGCAGCAGTATGAGTAGGCTTAGCAAGTACCTTCCAAAAGTGAGTATCGAAAACCGCAAGCACGATGTCCAAAAAATAATGTGGAATGCTTTTTCCTTAGCAACAAATTTTATCGAAGAGACTTAGGTGTCACACTAGCAAGTAGCCACCATGATTAATTACCACTTCTCATAGATTTGAGTTCAACAGTGTTAAAAAAAAATGATTTTGATGGGTGGAGGTAGTGGTATGAAGATGAAGACAAAACCAACCCCACAAAACTGAACCAAATAGTCTCGTAACGTCGTCTTGACCCCAACAACTTGATGCAGAGCTGTTACACGCCATTAACCAATATGGCTGCGGCGTCATCAACACTCAGCTGACATTGGTTTTGAGGCGTCGGGTAGATCGTTTGATTCGGGGCAAGGTGGCACTGGAACCAGCCTAACAACAAAAAAAAAGCAAAGTAAAATTGAGTTAAAATATACGAATGCATTGTTATTTTATACAGTTTCTTGACACTACGTCAACCCCTAAAAAAAATCGTATTAGATTAAAGAGTTAATTTAAAACGTAACAGAAAGATTATGGTTACACACACACTGATAAAGTATTCACCGATTGACTTGGACAAGTACAAATGCAGTTTATTTGAATGCATGACAGTGTTAGTAATTCGGCATGCTATTGACTAGGGGAATGCAATAGAAAACGTTCAAGCCGAGCTTAATTGACAACCGAAGAGTCGAGTATTGAGCAGAGTTTGAGTATTTGATGGACGTAGTTTAATTGCAAGTTTCTTTTTAATTTGTTACGATAATATCAACTAAAATGCTTGTTAAAGGACTCTGTGGATCAATGTGCACAAATAATTTTCCAGTTTTAATGTTATAACAGTTCAAGGTTTTTAATTTGCACCACTGGAAAGCTCTCATCGAGACGAAGTTGATATACTGGAATGTATAAATCAGTCAGAACTTACCGAAGTTATTACATTTTTACCGGATTCGATGAGTACGGATGAGAGCAACGAGCACAGTTCGAGTAGAAATGAAGATTCTCCCAGAGAACTCGTTCTCGTCAGGAGAATTTAAGTTCTCCGAGTAGAATCCGACGAAACTGTTGTTTTAAGATTGGGATCTCCTCCTTTAGCTATGGCACGTTTTTATTACCCCACCAGCTCATTAAGTCATTTATGTGTAAATTGCGTCACTTACGCCTCTATCCCACTTCCCTCTACCCTGCTCGTGTCCATCCACTCTTTTCTTGCTGTGAATCTTCATTTCTGTTTTGCAGAATCCTCCTCACTGTTACAAAATTGGGATAGATGTAGAAGCAGTGCACTTACACCTTGAAATCATCCTATACCTACACCCCAGACTACCCAGGGACCACACTCATCCGCCACCTCAGCGTCCATATATGGGTCCCAGAGGGCCCTGCGCTCCTCAAGGCATACAGTCCTTCCTTGGCCCAGGCCAATAGCCGGACAACAAACCAGGCTGCACACTGCCAGTCCGGTGTCGGCAGCACCGCCCACTTCACTCGATCCACTATGATCTTGTCCATGTAACGCCCCATGGGGGGGGGGGCATTGTCCCCTCAACCCAAATCGCTACGATTGGGCCATCGTCTCTGATGCGAATAAATCCACGTCTGGCATCCCAAACAACCTACAAATCTTCTGGAACGGCGCAGTACACAACCACAAGTCAAACCTGTCCCAAAAATTTCGAGACAGACCATCCGCTGTCACATTGCAACTTCCCCTGTACAAAGGCTGTCTGTACCACAAAACCTAGCTGACTACTACGCTGTGTCTGGGACTTCGATAGAAAATACTCACTGCCAAAACCTCGTAGCCACGCTGCTTGTTTCGCAAAAATGGCGCCCTTCAGTTCAACTGTGGAAAATAATCGTATAGCAATGTAACAATCTTAGCTCAAGATTTTCTGAAGGCAAGAAAAAGAGTGGATGGTCGTGAGCAGAGTAGAGGGAAGTGGGATAGAGGCGAAGTGACGCTAAAGCTAATGCCCCCCCAAGCTTTTAAGTAAAAATCGTGAAATCATCGAGTTGACACACACTGCTAAAGTCGCTGTTTTTCTGCTACAAAATTAACTAAGAGCATCGGGCTGTGACAGAAAGATGATCTGTAATAGCACACTCAACTTCTTGCACCTGCACATGGCCTATCCCCCCCTCCATTCACAGCAATCAAAAGGATGTAAAAAATTGGCCTTTCCAACATCATTCAATTCAATTGTTAAATTTCTATGACAGATGTCCAGCAGCAAAGCTAGAAAACACCCACCAAACATTTTTGCTAAATTAACTGCAGAAGTTTACCTCCAATCGAGTGAAAATTCTCCATATTACGCCGACTTCCACACTACAGTTAGTTCTTTATCTAGCAAATTTTCGACTGCAGGCTCTTCTCCATCCAAAGCGGCGATTTCAAGTTCGAATGGTGATCGTGTTCACAACGAAGAATGTAAACTTACCTTTGGAAAGCCGAAAATTTGCTAGGTAAGGAACTATCTGTAGTGTTGAAGTCGGTGTAATATGGAGAATTTTCATTCTATTGGAAGTAAATTTAATACACAGTCGTTACAAATTTTTTTGTACAACTGTATAAGCCTATCGGCCTTTAATACACGATTTACGGTAAATGCTATTTTGAGTTGAACGTCTCCGTTTATACAGGATGGTGCAAAAGTCTGGAAAACTCTGCAGAAACTGTTGCATCTTTGACAAAATTAAAATTTACATCCAAACCATCATAAGTAAATAGACCGCTGTAAAGTTCACCTGCAACTGTAACGTCAAAATTTGTGCACAACAAGCATTCACACTTCTTCAGAAAAGTTCCATGCTGTTAAATAGGAGAAAATCACATGCTGGGAGTCAATCCTTTACACGTTTATTGAACTGGGTGCACTCACTCGCTCTCACCACTGATCTGCACTTCAGAATCGGGAGGTAAACAATTTTGTTTGTTCCAGTTTTCTGTGATAATATACGAGCTCTTTCTACCAGACCTGCAGGATATTATTATTGAAATAGTAGCAAGGTCGATATTTTCTGCAGACTGTTTTCTTTCTGCGGCGTACGACGCTGTGACGCCCCGTTTCTGTCATGGAGGCCCATCTGACGAAAACATAACCTGTGACTCGGGGGAGATGTAATGAACATACCGTACATCGCCTATTAAACGCCCATGGGCGGCTAAAATTAATTCGATAATAAAGTGGAGGGGGCGTTAACAAAGCTACTACAAGATTTCTGACCTGAACGTATGTTTTTGGGTGGTCATTTAGACCAAAATCCATCGTGGAAAAGTTGATTATTCACGTGCGTGATCTGGGTTTAATCTAGCATTAACACACTGGTTTTATTCTCATTTATTCACAAATTTAGTGTATTAGATTATCCTCCTTCCAATATCTAACCTAATTCAAAGTTAAAATTAATTTCTAACCATCACCACGCTTCACAGGAGCATTTGTAATCGCGGAAAAGTCGGTAATATTACGCTATGCGATCGACCATTGATGTGCGTAATATGGATTCAGTCGGTAAAAACGTTTTACCGTTTTTCCCATTTATTCTCCAATTTAGTTTATTAGATCGTCCTCCTTCCAATATCTAACATAATTCAAAGTTAAAACTAATTTTTAACCACCACAAACCTTCAAAACAGACAACGCGATTCACCACTGGGAAACGCGTGTGTTGACATTTATCATCATAGAGTTATATATTGTCGTCCGAAACGGAAGTTCCGTCGGAAATGGACACGCAGGTCAGGACCCGTGGAGCCCCAGTAGTGGACGCGCCCAGATTGTGTTAAGCGCTTGAAACATCCGGTCCACCGCGTCCGTTATGACATTACTCCGGTAGGCGTTTTCCGGTCGTGAATCGCGTGTCTGTTTTTGAAGGTTTGTGATGGTTAAAAATTAAGTTTTAACTTTGAATTATGTTTAAGATGTTGGAAGGAGGACGATCTAATAAACTAAATTTGAGTATAAATGAGAAAAGGGTATAGCGTTTTCACTAGCCTGAATCCATATTACGCACATCAATGATCAATCGGCCTAATATTGCCGACTTTTCCGTGATTACAAATGCTCCCGTGAATCTTGTTGAATTAAATGTTGATTTCGTTAAATTTATGAATGTTTTCGTTAATTTTGCTGCAGAACAACCAAGATTTAAAGCGATAATACGTTGATTTCGTCAAACGTTTGAAGCTTTTAGTAAAAAAAAAAGTAAAAAACCGATTGGTGAAGGGGGGGGGGGGGCGCGTTAATAAAGCTACTACACGATTTCTGATCTTAAGGTATTTTTGAGGGGTGGGCGTTAGCAAAGCCAGGGCGTTTATTAGGCGATTTACGGATTTACATAGTTTGAATTGACTTTGGAATGACCCTTTAAGGTAGCAGTGTGAGATTGTGAAGACAATGCCAAAGCAATAATCAGAATGGAATCTGGAGCAGAATCCTAGGAAATTACAGTCCATAAAGTGAACGGTAAAAACTAAGGCGATATCAACTTTACCGATCCGATCAAATCGGTTTTAAACATTTGGCCGATATCGGTACCCAAAATTTTATCCGCATTTTTTATCAGTGGTGTATAGTTTTCTGAAAAAGTTTAATTATTAAAATTGAAAAATGTTAAATAGTAACTAACAGTTAAAACATAGGTAAGTAGACACTTAAGTGGTTTCCTGAGTAACAATGCAAACCACATGTCGTTATCACGAACGTTTCCAGAGTAATCGATATTTCTGCGAAACTTACAGATCCGATACCGCAAATATAGGCAACCGATCCGATCCAGTATCGATATTGGTGCTGCATTGTAGAATTCTGGGGAGTTACAAGCACATTGTTGACCACTTCATTGCATGCCACTGTGTACTGTAGGGCAGTTTTTACCACTAACTTTGAATGCCCGTAAATTCTGTTATCCTGCTCAGAATTCCATTCTGTGTTTTTTGCTTGGCGTACAGTTCTCGCCATCATTCTAATTTATACTGCCATTTTACGACATGTAGTTCAAAAGTTGACATCACAATGACCATTCCAAGGTCATTTATTCTGAACTACTATCGTTACATATTCAGATTTGGAAAGGCAGATGGCTTTCTCTACACTTCTGGATCATGTTGTATATAATGGCAATGTGACAGACACATTTTTTACCAACACAGGAAGCAAATTAACAACTCACTCGATTGACAAATCTGCAATTGGTAATCTGTATTTTAAAGATACTATACACTTTCACAACATACAAATTTCACTGATCTAAAGCAGCATAATTTATTTTTGTTGAAAAGTTTAAGAAACAAAATTTAAAGAAAAAAAGACGCATAGCAACATTATGAAAATCTGTTGCTGCAGAAGCATCTTGATACCTAGTAAATCATAATTGGCACAACACAAACCCTTCATCATGGCATTAAATTTTACTACTCCAGGTTCATACAAATTACCCCAAAAAAATTCAAACACTTCTTTTTAATTTTGGGTAAAAATGTATAACAAAAAATATGTTCAAAACTTTAAAAAAAGCATTTGGCCTGTCAGCTCTCCTCCCTACAAGCGTCCGATAACCATTACAGAATACAATCAGAATTAGTCCTTAATCTTGCAGCTTTCCTTCTTGTAATACTAAAGCTGTACTGGTATACATCCACCAACCTAACGCAGATACCGACCCATTATTACATGATATCTCTTTTACCCAGACGATTTCGTTCAAGAAGACACTTTGTGTTGCACTCTCCGGGAGCAATCTGAAGGCAGGCAACATTGTTCTGTCAGCAATGTTAAAGTGTGGTATCTGTCAAAAATATTGATACCGATCCGACGCACCAAATATCAGTCAATTTACCGACATGGAATCAGTACAGCCTTAGTAATAACACCTACTGTAACATTTTGCACTAGTTTTCGGCTGCTCTTTATTTTGTTTTATTGAACTGAAGACAAAATTCAAGGACCTAGCTAAACAGTTTACAGAATTTCACAGCCTTGAATTTTCTCTCGTCAAAATTCAAGCACCCCAAGCGAACTCATGACTACTACAATAGGGATGATTAACTTAACACCAGGTCTGTAACCAGGCCCCCCACGATCGCAGCGTGTAAAACTGACGAATGAACAGCATTATTGCGTAGAGATAACTCTGGAATCGGGTTTTAAAACTTACGAGAAAGACACGTTTACCCAATGATGCACACTTGCTAGTATACCAAGCATGAGAACTAGTTTCAGTTTAGCTTTTGGAAAAATCAATTAACGCCAAGATAATGTGCACTAGTCGCACATGCTCAAGCAAAAAGTGCCGTTCTGCACTGTAAAACCGATGTAACTGTATAAGCAAGGACATGAAAAACATTGCGGCTTATCAGGCCCCATGCAGATCTCTTTTCAGATTTTAAATTTGTGTAATTAACCAATTTCTTTTTCTACTGGCATTGGAAAGTCAATTTTTGTTTGCTAGTGGCCTTCATGCAATTTATTTTCCTTCTCTAATTAAACTAAAAATGAATTTCCCTGTGACCAGCTGACTCGCAGTTTACGTTCGGAGCAATGGACACACTATCGTATGAGCTACGTTGCAGAGAACTTTTTTTTTCACTTGCTGGAAAATTAGGGAGGGAAAAAAAGTTCATATCAGGCTCACAGATCTAATAATAAAAGATGATGCAGATATAGTGTAACACACTTCAAACAAAGCTTTCAACAACTTTTAACCGAAGTGTGTTGCCGAACTAAATGCAGTATCATCGTATATCTTTCAATTCCTTCTCTACCTACCTCTAATTGTTGTAGTGTCCGCTTTGTTTGGGCCTGTGATATGTGGGAAAGTTGGGTAGTGGTGGTAGTGGTGGTGATGCGACTCCCCTTTGAGCGGAGAGATTGTTGGCGGGATAGTGGAGGGGCACTAGGTTCAACCAAGGAAGCCCCGGTACTAAGGTTTTCAGCACTGCTGTAACCCGAACTAGGGTGATCCCCCTTACGACTGCAAAACCAAGCACATGCACAACAGAAATGATGATGGAGGAATGATTACCACAACCAAGAAGCACATTTCACTAAACACCAACAACAAACATTTCTCGGGTAAAAACCACACCATTCGCTAAAACACCATTACACAGGCAACAAGAAATAATACACCTCAGGCAAAACCAAAAAAGGAAAGGAAACTAACTCATGGTGTAGAATTCTACATTCCTGTCTCTAAAGGTTTTGTCATGCGTTTATACCTACCACAAAATTCCCACAGCAAGAAACCGTGCCACAATAAAATTGAATAATCCTCTACAGTCATTAACTTTTACAAGTAAAAAATGATATTTATCTTTGGTTAAGCTACACTGAAACTAAAAATTGAATGAAATCACCAGAAAATATGCTCAAACTCAAACAATAAAAATATGCTTGGTATTTTGCGAATTTTCTATAGGCTTAACAGTCCGTGTGGTGTTATTTACGGTCTCTTCTAGCTTCTCCAGGTCTCCTATTTATGTGCTTGCTTCTGTCTTGCATCGTTACTAGTGCTCGTGTTTTATAAATCGCGAGGACAATGTTGCACGCTGTATTGTCGAGCGGTGCCCGTTTGGCGCTTGTTGGGTTCCACTTGCTCAGGAGGTGTGCTCGTCACTAATGAGGAACTGGTAGTTAAGGTTTGAGGGTCCGTGTAAATTCATGAGAGGTTGCTCAAGTCCTCTTTAATGTAAATCTCTTAAAATTAGACAAGTACTGTTGTGGTTTGGTCCCATTCAATTTTGTGCTCAGTGCTCAGTAGCAAGCACATATAAGGACATCTTAATAACACCACACGTATTATTAAGCCAAGCCTATCAAAATTTGCAAAATACCGAGCATATTTTAATAGTTTGAATTTGGGCAATTTTTCTGCTGATTTCTTGTTATTGAACATTCAAAGTAAACGATGGTTCATTTTTCGCAAAAATTGAATGGAAGAGTTATGTACGTACACTAATTTCTTTGGTTAATATTTTAACTAGGAATTTACGTTATCGGCCGATGATGTTAAAAAACAAAGGTAATTTAATGGAACATTTTTAATTACCATGCTGACTGGAATCGGAGACAAAAAAAATTAGTTGGTTTGTGTTTTTTAGCCCAAGTGAATTTATTATAGCAAATATGTGATCTTTGTTTACTCAGATTTCTAATGAGTCGAGATGTATAGTAGTTTTCTACAATGCTTTAGAATGCCAGATTTAACACTTGTAATAACATCTTTCAATCTTTGTATAATGTATATTTTAATTCAGTCCTATTTTAAACAAAAAAGAATGACCAGGTCTGTCGCCAATAAGATTCTGCTGTAATCAAAAGTTTTTAATGTTGTTTAGTTATTTTGCCGATTTCCAGATACTTCTAACCGCTACCAATTAACAGCCTCGTGAGAGAAATGGTAATTCACATACAAAAAATTAAGGCAGACGACCCAGTGCCACCTATTATGCTAGGGAAAAAAAATTACAATGTTTTTAATTTAATAAAAGTGTCCGTCTCTGCAGCGAATCTAAATTGCTCATTCCTTCTCCAGTAATAGTGTAAAACAATGTCAAGCATTGAAACAGTCATTAGTTTCACCATTGTTGCATAATAAATGATTTCCAATTCCCTTAACTGAATAAATCTATTCGGCTGAGCAGGGAACGCATTCTGGGATAAATACAAAACCTGCATGCTAAGTTTTTTTTTTGTATATTTGATATCCTATTTAGCTGGTTAACTGAAGCTGTGCAGAAATCATAAAAATAAACTATATTTAAACCTAGAACTAACGGGAAGAATTTTCGGACGGAAGTGAAAATTCAAAATAACCAATGTAGTAACATTGCTATACTCCCAGAAAAAGTGTATCCGAGTAAATTACTCGCTAAAATGGTAGGCCTAAGGACAAAAAAAAAGTTTGGCTGCCGTAACAATGAAATAAAAATTACTTAAGGTCAGCAAGTAGGAGCTTTTTTTTTTTAACCTACTGTACCTTTGTCCACCTACAGGTATTTTTTTAAAGACAACACCCCGTTATTTTTTCCCAAGTTTTAATTGTTGAAACTGACCCCTCGACTGGGGTTTCTAGCCACGGAATCACTATGTTAGCATTCAGTCTTCGCAAACCCACAAGGTTTATTCCATACTTCAACAACTGATACAATACAGAGACGGCAGACACGAGACCGCACTTGTTGCTAGTCTTCATGAATCGTTGCCAGCTCGCGACTCTGGGAGGGAGGAAAAAGGTTGGTCAGCCGGGTTACGACAACCAAACTTTTTTAGGCATATTAGGTTTTACACTAGCAAATAAAAACATCCTGAGAAACCACACCAAATTCCTTCAATGAAACCAAGAAAACAAAATTAGTGAAAAGATCATGCTCGAAAGACAGGATACCTCCGTCCACGGCCCAGCCGTAGAGGAGAAGGGGTTTGCCGCCTCAAGGGAGAGTTGGGTTCCACCTCTTCGTCAGCTGACATTTCATGAACACTATGGCGATCTAAAACATCGTCAAGTGCAGAAAGTGCCTCAGCTTCGGCTAGGTCAACAACATCTGAAACAACAAAAGAAATTCTGTTAAAATTGATCAAAAGCCATTTCTGGGTGATTAAACACGGTCACCCTTTAAACCCAGATTTAGCCTAATTATTGATCCCACAATGTGCCTGCAATTATAAGCTGGCAGGGTTGGTTTCCCAGCAAAGTGCAACCCAGAGCACCTTTTCAGTCATAACTGGAAACCTAATAAGACTCGTTTTCGAATTTTCCAGGTTATTAAGCTATTAAAGCATTGATGAGGTAAGTGGAAATCAAATCCAATTAACACTTGGTTACAAGAAGGAGTATTTAAAAAAAAACCTCATACGTAGATTTTTTTCAGCGTGGTCTATGCCTGTGAAACTGGCTTTTAATTTTGCTTAACCTAACTTAACCGAGTTTTTTTTTTTACATTTCTACACCAATTCTGATTGCAGATCATGAAAATGAAATTAAAACCTCAAGCCTAATCACAGCAAAAACAGATAAAAACCAGGAGCTTTCGCCCAGTCTTACTAGGCATTCTCAACTGCTTCTTCATTCAGACTGGGCGAAAGCTCCTGGTTTTTATCTGTTTTTGCTGTGATTAGGCTCGAGGTTTTAATTTCATTTCATGATTTCACAGTGGGTGTAGTTAGATCATGAAAATGCTTTTATCTAGGAAAATTATTATAATTTTTACATTAGAATGTGCATCGCCATGAAAATGCTTAAACAAATAACCACACTCTGCGGACATCAAATCCAAAACAAATGTTTTCTCTCAATCTAGCAGAGTTCCTCATTTGTCTTCCAGTTGCAATTTCATTTTTACTTTCCTCAAAAAGCTACTGTTTAAATTCTAGAGTTTAAAATTGGTACCTTATGTTTAAAGATTTTAGGGGTTTTTTTTGGTTAAAACATTGAGACATGTCATGTTTGAAAAATTAAATTGCAACCTTCAGAAAATGCCTAGTGATAGTCCCCCGGCTCACGGCGATGTGTTTTTCGACTTTGCCTGTATTCTGCAAAGTCGAAAAACTATAAAGGAAAGACGAAAACCAGGCTTACAGCGAAAATCATACACTATAAATAACGTAGTACAGTAAGCTACCTTTATGCGCTTACGTTATGTCGGAGTGGCTTGACACGGATTAGAATTAGCATCCCAATTTGTCCCCACATCACTGACATAGTGCCTTTATCACCATGGTCATTCCTCCACTGTCATTAAAGAGTGGTTCAGTGAGTCACTTTACAATGCCAATGGAGGTGTGGACATGGTGATAAAGGCACTATGTCAGTGATCTGGGACAAATTGGGATGCTAGTTCCAATCCGGGTTATGCCACTCCGACAAAATAAGTGCATAAAGACGGCTTACTGTACCAAGTTATTTCTAGTGTACGATTTTGGCTGTTGGGCTCGTTTTCGTCTTTCCTTCATATAAATTTACAGCAATTTGTGTATATTTATTTAATACGAGTTTTTGCCTCAAACACTGGTAGAAGATTGGATCGGCAGCAAGATGAACACTTGCGTACTTCGTCCAAAGGTTTGTTGGAACCTGTCTGGATATGTATTTGACTTGAGTCCTTCCCCCGGACTACTTTTACAATGTTGCTGGTCAGGTTATATGTTTCAATTTAAATCTTAGATGAATCGTTCGAAATTAACTCCAAATTAATCTATCTATTAATCTATATCCACTATAGATTTCGAAAACCTATTACAGTAACGCCTACCTAGCCTGAGAATACGGTTTCGGCCGGATTTATTTTTAATGTTCTTCCTTCACTTACGGAAAAGTTCCGGTGTAGAATGGTGGATGAATGCTTGTCGCTGTCTAATAGCGCAGTGTCATCAGCGGGGAAGTCAACGACCTTGACCAAGGATATTTCTCCCGGATGCTGATTGGTAGAATACAGCACCAGGTCGCAAAACAAGGATAGTGAAATGAGGGTCACGACTTAGTGGACCTACGTAAATGCAACAAAGCAAAAAAAGAACGAAATAGCCTAGTGCAAAGTAGAACGGAAATGGAGTTTCCATGGTTCCTAGCTTGAGTGACGAATTAGTACCCACATAAGGCATCAGGTTCTTAGGCCTTCATAGTTGAAAACAATGTGATCTAGCTGATGCTCGAAGGGCCAAGGTACAAGAGACAAAAGGAGAAAGATAATGTCCCAGTAGGTAAGAAGTATTTTGGATTCATCCACATGCCGGTGAACCTAGAGGTTTGTCATAGTCTGGGGTTATTAGACAGAAGCCACCTTGTCACTTTTTGTCTTTGACTATCGTTCACTTCGTAGGCCCCTGGGTTGAAAGGAATTAATTTAAATCCAATCTTTGGGTCATTGGTCACACGATTCGATTGCACGAGGACTCACTGCCAGGTTTTCTTCAGGTTCCCTGTCAAGTTTTCTACTTTTACCAAAAAGAAAACTGAAGTACTGAACGATTCGCAGCCAGATTGAATGGTTGTGAAAACACCCCGGTGCCCAATTACTAACGTAACAAAATAACACGAAACCAACAGAACCCAGAACTTAAAAGCATTGCTTACCACCGGAGTGTAGGTTGTTTGGGTACGCAAGAGCCCTTTGACTAGAGGCTCCTTGTGGTGCCAAGTCACTTAAGCTATAGCTTCTCTGTAAATGTGTTACTATTTGTCCACCACTCTGAAAAGAAAATATTAAAATCAATGTTAAACGGATATACCATACCCATAATCGTTTCCAACATTTATGTAGGTTTAAGTAGCTGTACGAAAACCATCTCTCACAAAGGGGAAAAACGGGAACATGGGGAAACTATTTAGCTGTACAATACTCGGCCCCAAGTTTTTTTTTTTTTGGACAGAAGCATCTTTGCTTAAGTGCCGCAAACTGACTACTAAACGCCGTAGCGAAGGACGCACACCCATCTAAAATGCTTTGAGGTGACAATCTTGAAACAGCAAAATTATGCCCTAAATCGCAGTTTTCTGCTACAAAATTAGTTAAAAGCTTCAAGCATTACGAAAAAAATTTAACTTTTTAACCACTTAAAAGCATTGTTTTCTGCTGCAAAATTTACGAAAAGTGTCAAAACACTTAACGAAAACAACTTTTTACCAAAGCAATTTTTCAGAAGTTAAGACGTGTGGATCACTCTACTGGACGGAAGTTTAACAATTATGGTGCAGTTTCAGCGCATAATCGTCTGCAATCCATTAGTCATGAAGGATTGTGTACTAGAATTATGTTGGATTTAGGAATTGCGACCAAAAACTAAATTTATGAATACATGTGAATAAAGGCATTGCATTAACGCTAGATTTGATTTCAGATCTTATCCGTGACGAGCCAACACCATCCCTGCCCAGAACGAACCAACCAACCTTAATGCTCTCGGTTTTGCCACAAACCTCACATGCTCCCTCGATTTTGCCACATAAAACCTCACATGCTCTCGATTTTGCCACAAACCTCATATGCTCATGGGCGTTGACTAACTGGGATCTTAGCTGCCCAGATTCTCTGAATCTGATATGGCCCTGATGTATGCTGTGTATCCTAATTATTGACATTCTATTTGAGTGATGCTTCGTAACATCTATGGTTTTATAAGATCAGTGGTCAATGAGGCTAGTGCCTAGTTATAATACCAGGGGTAGCTGATGGTAGTAGAGGCTCATGGGACATACTATAATACTCCACCAAAGGTGATAACTGGAAGCCGCACTGGGTATAAAATAACTCCGCAGCCCCTTTAAACTTCACGTTGGGCGCAAGTTCCCAACCAGCAACAAATCTCGTAGTTTGACACTATGCTGCAGCCTAACGTACAGCATGTAGGTAAACCCCAGAGTTGAACTACTTTGCTGACTTTCGCTTTGTATTGGCTAAAGTGGGATTGTAATGCTGCAATGCCA
>JAHWFP010123827.1:0-10086 GCA_023313725.1 Lithobius niger | reverse complement strand
TTTTTGCTGATGTTTTTCTTTTAAAATAATTAATTCATGACATTTTTTTCTCCTTCAACTGAACTTTGACGAGACAGGTTAACTTATTGCATCCATTGTCAATCCGCCCTCATGCTTGGCCCAGTCGGGGATTTAAAACTGTTTCATGAACTTACAGCTTCACTGCACTACGGCATCATAGCTGAATGCTGGATTGTATCCTTTCGGTAATAGGGCTACCTGTTTTATAAATAAATATAGGCCAGTTCATTATGCTTGTATGCTACATTGCCCAAATACCAAAACTCTACCACTAAGCAATACTGACACTGCCTAGCGGTATGGCTTAGCAGTATATCTCTAAAACATTTTGCATGTAATTTTATGAATCTTGTTTTAATAGTTCCGAATGGTAGTAGAGTGATAAGTTAAGGAAACCATCCAAAATATATAGTGTATTTTCACAATACACCGTGCAGTTACAAAATACTAATATATTGTTCCACAAAATATGCAGTAGTTTGAAATTTGAAATATAAACTACGAAATATGAAGTGAGTCGAAGGAAACAACAACTCATAAGGTAATTGTCAGTCCATATATTTAGTGTTGCCAACGATTAAACCATTTCATTACATGTGTTTACTCAAAACTGGTTACACTCGGCATTTTTTTTTCATGAAGGTTTGGTTTTAAAGTAACAACAACAATTTGTTGCAAATAATGGCAAATGCTCTTAGAGGGGCCAAAAATTATGATATCCGAGGCCAGTGTCACTGCATACATCAAGAATCAAGTTTCCATGGTTATCGTGTTATTTTTTTCTCCTTTTACATTTTTAATTGTAACCTTATGGCTTATTCTTAGACTTTTTAAAGGTCTGCAATGAAGCGGAAAGCAATCAAATTCATAAAATTTAATTATTTTTAGTTTTGAGAAATAGAATTCAAAAAGACATTGTATTCGAAAGTTCAGTTGGGAATGAAAACGTTTAGGAAAAAAGTGAAACTTTAGTAACAAAATACGAAAAAAAAAACTAAATCCTTTCTGTTCCCACTACAACATGTAATAATGGCAGAAAGCAAGTAACCTTACAATGAGGTAATAATTACCTCACTTTATTCCTAAACGTTTTCATACCCAACTAAACTTTAGAATACAATGTCTTATTGAATTCTAGATTTCCAAACTAAAAACAATTAAATTCTATGAGATTTATTGCTTTCCGCTTCATCCTAAAACATCCTCTTTCACACTCTTACTGTGATACATTGAACTCATCAGTAAAGAAAAAATCATGAACGCAATTGGTCAGTCACCCCATAAAAACTTTTCGAATAGTATCTAATTACTCACCATCGTAATGACCACCATGTCCTTCTGAAACATTCAAAAACATGTCGCATAGTTTTACATTAACGAAAGTTATCCATTTCTCATTGTATCGTTTAAATCAGAATACATAATTTGATTGTGTATAGAACTAGACTAACTATAAAGTTCTACTGTGTGCCAGTGTGTCATTTGCTCAATAAATAAATACAGATGCAAAACTTTTTCGTTACGTTTTGGATTTAAATGTAAGAATGCCTTAGTGGGGACTCAATCATGGGTCATTGAAATTGTGGAGGAATTTATCACAATAATTCCTCCCCATGCTGAGCTCCTCCACTGCTGGGATGAATTTGCACGATTTTTAACTAGTCTGCCTTTTTCATTGTCGATTTTAACTCGTTATTTTCACTAAAACCAATGTAAACAGTTTGCTAACGAATTAACAATTCCCTCCATGACAACAATTATGTTAGCTACTGTCGTATTGTTTGCACCGTATTGGCTATTACAATAAGGGTGATCTATATTGCTGGACGTTATGATAAGGTTCAGGCCCCTTGCCTATTATAAACTGCCTTGTCTTGAATTATTGCTTCATATTTGTTTAGGGCAAACTAGTTTTTGTTTAGTCATATTTTCTTTTAAAATAATTAATTCATGACGTAAATATTTCTTCTTCAACTGAACTTTAACGAGATCGGAAAACTGAGTGCAACCCTTGCCAATCCACCATGTTGTTGGGCCTTGTTTGGGATTTAAAACTATTTCATGAAATGACAGCTTCACTACACTACAATATCATAGCTGAACGCTGGATTGTGCTATTTCGGGAATACGTCTGAACGTTTTATAGATATAGGCCAGTTCATTGCATTTATTTAAATTGTATGCAACAACGACCAAAGGGCAAAACTGTAGTGCTAAGCAATACTGACATGGCCTAGTGGTATGGCTTAGTGGTAGAACTAAAACATTTGGCATGCAATTTTATGAATCTTGTTTTCGTAGTTATGAATGCTACTGGAGTGAAAATAGAAGGAAAACATCCAAAGTATATGTTATATTTAAAGGCATTTACTATGCCTTTAAAAAATACTAGTATAATGTCTGTGAAATATGTACAATTATGAAATATAAAATATAAAATACGACATATGAAATAATTCGAAGAAAACCACAATTCAGAAGGTAATTGTCACTCTCAAAATATTTTGTATTGGCAACGATTAAACCATTTCATTGCCGGTATTTTATCTAAACTGGTTAACTCAGCAGTTTTTTAATCATTGAGGTTTGGTTTTATCGTATGGCAAACGTTCTTAGATGGACCAAAAATTGTAGTCTCTGAGGCCGGATGCACTACATACATACAAAAAAAGGTTTTCTATGGTTACCATGTTAATTATGTCTTCATTTATATTTTTATGGTAACCATATGGCTTCTTCGTAAACATTTTTATCCTCTGCAATGAAGAGGAAGACAATCAATGTCCTAGATATAATTTTGTTTTATCTTTGAGATCCAGAAATCCCTAACACATATAGTTTAGGAATAAAGTGAAACCACAATTACAAAAAAAAACATGTTTTTCTCAATCTAACATGTAATACTGGCAGAAAACGAGTAACCTTACATTGAGGTAAAAATTACCAAAATTCTTCCTAAACAAGACGATCTTTCCCTCATTTGCCTTCATACTTTGAACTCGTCATTAATCAGAAAATCATGATGGTAATTGGTCAGTCATCCCACAAAAACGTTTTCATTAATGTATAATTACTCACCATCATAGTGACCACCACGTCCTACTGAAACAATGAAAAACGTGTCACATACATTTACATTAAATGAAGTTATCCAATTGTCATAGTATTATTTATTTCAATTTTCATAATTCTATTGTATGCCGAATAATTTTGATAAAAGCTAGACTATCTATATAGTTGTCCGGCATGCCGATGTGTTGGCGCTAATGACCACGTTGTCGACGCGCCATTAAGCCTCATCCCCCCCCCCCGATGTGTTGCTTGCTTATTAAATAAATAACAGATGCAAACCTTTTCATTACCTTTTGGGTTTAAATGTCTGACTGCCTGAGTGTGAATTGAACTCTGGGTTATTGAAAAAGTCAAAAAAAAACCACTACACTAATTCCTCCCCATCCTGATATCCTCCACTGCCAGGAAGAATTTGATAGATTTTTAACTTACATATTTATTTTTCAACGTCGAATTTAACACGTTTTTATCACTAAAACCAATATCAATAGTTTCCTAACTAATTAACAATTCCCTCCACAACAACAATTGGGTTAGCTAACGTTAGGAGTATTGTTTTTCTTTAACTGGCTATTACAATAAGGCCGATGTATATTGTTGGACGTTCTGACAATGTTCAGCCCCATTGCATATTATAAACTGCCTTGTCTTGATTTGTTGCTTCATCTTTGTTTAAGGCAAACTCGTTTTCGTTTGCTCATATTTATCTATTAAAATAATTAATTCATGACATTATTTTTTTTCTTTAACCGAACTTTGATGATACAGGTTAACTGGCTGAAACCCTTGTCAATCCGCCTGTTGAGCCTGTTGTTTGGCCCTGTGTGGACTTAAAACTGTTTTTCATGAACTTACAGCTTCACTACACTACAATGTCGTAACTGAACACCGTATTGTGTCCTTTTGGGAATACACCTCCCCGTTTGATAAAAATGGCCAGTTCATTGTTATGTAGTGTATTTTCACCATAAACCATGCCACTAAAAATACTACTATATTGTTTGACAAAATATGTTCTACAGGGTGTTTCAAAAAAAACATCAATTCCAACAACCATTCCCCGTCATTATAACCCCTATCCCTGACCTCAGTAAAGAAATCAAAAAATGTTATTCCTGACCTCAGGAAAGAAAGCTTTTATTTGCATTTCAAATAAGAATGCAGAAGGTGACAAAAGAATTTGACAGCACTGGTTGGTGTGTGTGTGGGGGAGGGGATCCAAAACAAACAATAAAAGCCCTTAATTAGATTTCAAGTAAAAAGGAATAAAAATATTTAATTGGCAATCAAGAATAATAGCTAAAATAAAGGCTTTTACAGTATTTGAATTCGAAGCAAAAACACAACAGGAAATATCGCATGTGGCAACCCAGATTATTGGGGGAAGGACCAAAACAAACAATAAAAAACCCATAATTAGATTTCAAGTAAAAAGAAATAAAAACATTTATTTGGCAATCAAGCTAAAATAAAGTCTTTTACAGTATTTGGATTCCAAGTAACAACTCAAAAGGAAAATATGCATGTGGCAACCCTGGATGATGGGGGAAGCCACTTCTACAGTGGCAGCACAACGTAGCTTCTGAGGCCTCTTATCCCTGATACCCTGTAGAAATCTAATCGCCCAATCAGAGCAGTAGCCAGGACATTTTATATATCCCCACACTAGATTTAAAATGAAGAGAGCCCCCCCCCCCACACACTCCACAAAAAAAAGAAAATCCTATTCGACACACTATAAGCTTTATACATAAACAGGCCATTTTCACGTCGCTTAGGCTTACAGGAAGTAGAAAGAATGCTCTTTCATTTGAAACCTTAACCTTTCTATCCTACATGGTTCGCTGGAACTGAACTTAGCACGAGTTTGTAAACAAAGACCAACGCTGTAGTTCACTATAAAGGACTCCTCGCACCCCCGCACGTATGGGGGCTGTGGGGATGCTGGCTACGGCCCTGTGCCCAATGTACATACTGAATTAACAACTATCCAGTATTCACATCTAATCGCCACACGTGACTTGCTGCACTAAAGGCTTAGTAACATTATCCGACAGGATTTCCCAGTTTACAGTACTGTACTTACTGTAATTGGCTGACTTTAATTACCGATTTAGTAACCTTGGTTAATGCTGCATGTTTTCCTTCAGCTGTACTGCCGTTGCACGCAAAGTTGGAGTCATGATCTGGTGTCTCCAGGGCATGCACTATTGTGTGATGTGTAGTATACTGTAGTACTGGTTGGTCCCTACACTTGAACGTGACAGTAGTTAAGTGCATACAACCTGATACGTATCATTCGATAGAGTTTGTTCTTTTTATATTCGCTTCGTTCAACACCACTCATTCTTTTTGTATTTCATAACGACATGCCACGCATGAACCTCCACCAACGTATCAATATTATTAAATGGTATTACCTACTAATGGTATTACCTACTATATGTTATCAGACAATTTTTTGAGGTGGCAGGCTACTTAACTTCAGCCACCTCCATGCTGGTCTAGAGTGGCACATTTGGTGGAGAAATTTGAAACCAAAGGTTATGTGGAAAATCAACATAAGGGCCATTCTGGCCGTAAACAAATGGCACGAACGATGAACCAACGACATCCCAGCGTCAGTTGGAACGGCAAACAAGTGTGTCACTGCCTTCAGTTAATAAGCTGATTAGGGCGTGGGCTTGAAGGTGTACCATTCACAGCATAACCCACGCCTCAAATGAAGATGATCCCAATCGACGCTTTCAGTTCTGCCAGAAATTCCGAGATTTCCTTGCAGATGATCCACAAAACGTGGAACGGATATTATACTATGATGAAGACAAGTTTAATCTGAATGGCAGAGTTAATCGTCAGAACTGCATATTTTACAGTGATGACAACCCACACGTCACTATGGCGGCATTTACGCCATTACCTAGCATCAATGTTTGGTAGGTATATAGGCTGGGGTGCGCGTCATTGGACCATTCTTCCTCCATGGAACAATCAACGGTGCAGTATATCGTCAACTGCTAGAAGACAGGGTTCTGCCAGCTGTACGGGAAAAGTGTCCGGCAGTTAATATTTTCCAACAGGATGGTGCATCACCACGCTACACAACACAGGTGCTTGACCTTCTTGATGACCAATTTCCCAACAGCAGGGTTGGTAGAAGAGGTGCGAAGGAATAGCCCGCACATTCGTGCGATCTGACGCCTATGGACTTTAGTGTGTTGAAAATAGTGTGGGATTTGGTGTACATTCAACAAGCCCAGGATATTGCAATACTGCAGGTTCTCATTACTGCTGCATTTGGGACATTTACTCCTGACTTATGCAGGAGAATATGCTTAGGTGTGGAAAGCAGATGTGGTGAGTGTATACTTGCTGGAGGAGGACCGTTTGAGCACCTTCATTCATGATTCATCACCTTCTTTCTTTGCCTGTAAAGCTTAATGATGGACTTAATTTACGTTTTAACTGTTTTGAAACAAAATGTCAAATGTCAGCCTTCAAGACTTTAGCCTATGTGGCCCGGCAATGGGACAGGCCCCTGTGGCAAAGTTCTCATCCCCCCCCCCCCGGGGGGGACATGCACTTTTTTTTTTGCTTTATTATTATTTGAAATCTAGGAATTTCTCACAGAACTGAATGTGTCGATCGGGATCAACTTCGCTTAAGGCGTGCTTACGTTCCTTTTGCAAATTGTTATTTGAAATCAAAATACTGTAAATGCATTTATTTTAGCTATTTTATTTGAAGGCCAAAGAAATGCTTTATTGTTTCTTTGTATTTGAAATTAAAAAATAAATGCACATATTGTTTGGTTTGGTCCCCCACACTCAACGAGGGTTTTTGTTCCTTTTGTGTTTTTATTTGGAATCCAAATACCATAAAAGCCTTTATTTTAGCTATTTGGCTTTATGGCCAAATAAAAGGTTTTTTTTATTCTTACTTGAAATCTAATTATGGGCTTTTATTGTTTGTTTTGGTCCCCCCTCCCACCAATCAGGGTTGTCACATGCATTTTTTCTTTTGCGTTTTCCTTTGGAATCCAAATACTGTAAAAGCCTTTATTTAGTTATTTTGCTTGATGGACAAATAAATGTTTTTGTTTCTTTTTACTTGAAATCTAATTATAGGCTTTTATTGTTTGTTTCCACCCCCCTCCCCCCCACCAACTAGGGTTGTCACATACTTTTGTTACCTTTTGCGTTCTTATTTGAAAAGCAAATAAAAGCTTTCTTTTCTGAGGTCAGGAATAACGAACAGAGTTATAGCGAAGGGGAATGGTTGTTGGACTTAGAAAAATTCGACATCGACGTGTAGCGGTTTTTTTAAGCACCCTGTATTATGAAATATGAAATAGGTCTAAGAAAACCACAACCCATAAGCCAATTGTAACTCTTAAAATATTTAGTACCAGCAATGGTTAAATCATTCCATTACCTATATTTACTCTAAACTGGTTAAACTCAGCAGTTTTTTAATCGTGAAGGTTTGGTTTTGTCATAAGGTAGCCTAAACACATTATATTTAATAATAATAACAACAGTTTATTGCAAATAATGTCAAATGAACTTATAGTTTCCAAAAATTACTGTCGCTGAGGCCAGAGTCCGTACATACTTTAAAATAAGGTTTCCATGGTTACCATGTTATTTTTTTCTTCATTTATATTTTATGGTAACCATACGGCTTCTTTGTAGACATTTTTAAGCTGTGCAATGAAGAGGAAGACAATCAATGTCATAGATTTTAATTTGTTTATCTTTTAGGTTCAGAAATCATTAACATATTGTATTCTAAAGTTCAGTTGCTAATTTAAAAGTTTAGGAATAAAGAGAAACCCCAATTACAAAAAAATGTGTTTTTCCCAGTCTAACATTTAATACCGTCAGAAAACGAGTAACCTTACATTGAGGTAAAAATTACCAAAGTTCTTCCTAAACAATACGATCTTTCCCACATTTACAGTCATACTTTGAACTCATCATTAATCTGAAAATCATGAATGCAATTGGTTAGTCATCCCATAAAAATGTTTTCATTAATGTTTAATTACTCACCATCATAGTGACCACCACGCCCTTCTGAAACATTGAAATACAAGCTCATACATTTATATTAACGAAAGTTATCCATTCGTCATAGTACTATTTATTTCAGTTTACATAATTTTTATTGTATGCCGAATAATTTTGATAAAAGCTAGACTATCTATATAGTTATCCTGCATGCCAATGTGTCGCTTGTTTATTAAATAAATAACAGATTTCATCCTTTTCATTACCTTTTGGGTTTAATGTCTGACTGCCTGAGTGGGAATTGAACCCTGGGTTATTGAAACTGTTGAGAAAACCACTACAGTAATTCCTCCCCATCCGGAGCTTCTCCACTGCCAGAAAGAAATTGCAAGATTTTTTTAGCTTACGTTTTAATTTTTCCATGTCAGATTTAACGCGTTTTTCATTAAAACCAATGTCAATAGTTTCTTAACGAATTAATAATTCCCTCCACAACAACAATTGTGTTAGCTAATGTTAGAAGTATTGTTTATCATTAACTGGGTATTACAATAAGGTAGATCTATATTGTTGGACATTCAGACAATGTTCAGGCCCATTGCCTACAATAAACTATCTTGTCTTGAATTGTTGCTTCATCTTTGTTTAAAGCAAACTCGTTTTTTTGCGCATATTTTTCTTTTATAATAATTAATTCATGACGTCATTTTTTCTTCTTCAACTAAACTTTGATGATACAGGTTAACTGAGTGCAATCCTTGTCATTCCGCCATGTTGTTAGGCTCTATTTGGATTTAAAACTGTTTCATATACTTACAGGTTCACTACACTAAAACATCGTAGCTGTACACTGGATTGTGTCCTTTTAGGAATACATCTGCCAGTTTGATAAAATAGGCCAGTTCATTAGTATGTTGTGTTTTTCACCATAAACCATGCCACTAAAAATACTATTAATGAAAATTGCAAAATAGCCAACAACAAAAATCATACACTGGAAATAACGTAGTTTAGTAAGCCACCGTTATGCACTTATGTTTCATCAGAGTGTCATGACCCGGATTCGAACCGGCTACCAGTTTGCCCCCAGATCACTTGCATAGTGCCTTAATCGGTATGGCTACATTTGCCTGTGGAGAATGCAGCCATAGTGATTAAGACGCTATGCAAGTGATCTGGGGGCGAACTGGGTAGCCGGTTCGAATCTGGATCATATTCGAAGGGTTGACGGTGGCTTACTGAACTACGTTATTTCTAGTGTATGATTTTCGCTGTTGGATAATTTCCAATTTTCCTTAATATTATTTCCAGCGATTTATGTTTTTTTTATTAAAATACTAGTATAATGTTTTACAAAGTATGTTCTATTGTGAAATATGAAATATAAACTACGAAATATAAAATAAGACGAAGAAAACCACAACTCATAAGGTAATTGTCTCCCTTAAAATATTTAGTACTAGCAACGATTAAACCAATCCATTGCCTATATTTACTCTAAACTGGTTAAACTCAGCAGTTTTTAATTGTGAAGGTTTGGTTTTATCGTAAGGTAGCCAGAAATCATTAAGACATTGTATTCTAAAGTGCCGTTGCTGATTTAAAAGTTTAGGAATTAAGTGAAATCCTAATTACAAAAATGTTTTCCCCAATCTTACATGCGGTACTGGCAGAAAGCGAGTAACCTTACATTGACATGATAATTACCAAAATTCACCCTAAAACAAAACTATCTTTACCACTACTACTGTCATACATTGTACTAATCATTAATCACAATATCATTATACCAGTAGTCAACCGTCCCACAATAACCTTTTGATTTATGTCTAATTACTCACCATCATAGTGACCACCACGTCCTTCTGAAACATTGCAAAACATGTCGCATAGATTTATATTAACGAAAGTTATCCATTTTTCATTGTATTATTTAATTCAGTATACATAATTTCTATTGTATATCGAATCATTTTGATAA
>JAHWFP010123826.1:0-11948 GCA_023313725.1 Lithobius niger | reverse complement strand
TGCTGTTATTGCAAGTATATATTGTAACACATGTTTACGATAAGGAAGAATTGATGCATATCATTCAGAAGCACACCGAAGCTTATTCAACATTGGTAAAGACTATCCCTAAAACTGTTGATTTATTGCTCAGGTACCAGTAGTCAAAAGTAAGCAGTTAAAGTGTTGTCTTAATTTTTTGTTCAGTTAAACTTTTAAAAGTACTGTACTTGGTGAAATAAAACTGTACCAATTGTCCATAAATAAGGATCAATAGGTTACCGACTGGTTCATGCCAATGGCCTACAGTCGGTGATTTGGTGAAAGAATTGGTTTGCCAGTTCGAATCCGGCCTATTTTCCATTAAGGTACCACGTAATTTATAGTGCATGATTATCGTTGTTGGTTTGGAGGTCCTGTTTTAACTCGGGATGATTCGGCATTTTACCACCTCTCAGTATAAATACCTCAATATTGTGTCCCTCTTTTGAGCAGCATCCTCGGATAAGTTAAAAAGCGATGAGTGGGTGACAGATGAGGATGAAGGGACCACTGACTAGGTCTTTTTGTTGCCGTAGTTGTAGCGGGGATTCCTATTGTGTGTGGCACTGTAATCCTTACACTAGTAAGAATGACTCTTTATCTTTCTCGCTGTCAGTGGGTTTCTTCCACATCAGAACGATGAGTGTATGCACTGCCGTGGAGGCAGGGCAGGAGCTTGCCTGTTGCAGCCTGTCGGCCCGCTCACTTAACCCCACACTGCATGGGGGGAGCCTCTTACTGGGCGCAAGTTGATTCCATGCATGTGTGTAGCTCGTAAGAGGTTGTATGGCGGCCGCAGCCTTACGACAAAGTTATGGCCAAACGCATGAACTAATCCAAATAACATTTGTAATTCATTCACAAAGGTGAATAGTGTATGTACTTAGTTTTGTGATGGAAGATAGATTTTTTTTGTGGAGGGGGAGGGGGCATTACTAAGGTAATGTAAACCCTTTTTACTCAATAATTTGGGATTGCTTGGATCCATTCGAACAAGATTTGGTTGGAATATTCTGTAACATTTGGCATAATGTGTGGCGTAATGCATGGCTTTATAATTTATACCAATTGTTTAAAATTAGAAATGGTGGCCGAAATAACATCGAAAATACTATTTCGGCTTGTTTTAGCTCTACATTTTGTCATTGCATGCACCATTTCGAATGAAGTTTGGTGAGAATATTCTTTGAACTCAGGCAGAATATAGCATGGTTATAGAGGCTTACCGGTTTAAATAATTCCGAAATCGCATCTAAAATACTATTTTGGCTTGGTAGCTACCAAACAGTTCATCAGATTATAAACAAACTGGTACTGGGTAACATTTGGAATGAACTTTTCATCAAAACATGTTCTGTTCAAGTTTGGTGAAAATCCAAGATGTTGCCCAAAAACACTTTTTCCTTTATACGTAACTTAAACGGTTTATCAGATTAACAGTGTTTCCACAAGCCTGAAAACCCTTGAAAAGGCTTGAAAAATGGCAGTGTTTTACCGACCTAGAAAATGCTTGAATTTTGGCCTGTCACTTTGAAAAGGCTTGAAATTTATTGCTGGGATAATAAAACTTGTTGGGAAGTTACTAAACAGGTTTTGATATTTACAATGGAATAGTCTGTCACGTCTGTTCAATTATTCCTTTACAATAACATTGCCCAGGGATACCGGATATCCGCGATTCTGTAATTCCTCTCTCAATGATTTTCCGCACATGCGCATAATAACGCAATTTTCGGTCAACAATGCGCGTGCCGCCTAAACGCTGCAAGTTGTGCCTGATATTGTGTAGTAATACGTTTGTGCATTTTTAGTGAAATTCATACTATAAAATGTTTCGTTGACAACAACGAGATAAGCCTAGAAAATATGAATGGATGGAATGAAGCACAGTCACTGTCTGGAAGCAGAAAAGAAACTGATGACACAGTACCGAAAATAATGCATTTTTTCATACGTTTGAGGTTTCCTATGGTAGTTCCCAGCAGATGCCATAGATAGCACCAGAAAGTGAGAGGGACAATTTTGCTACGTGATTCCAATTGAATATTGCTAGTAGTATTTTGCTACTAATAGTGTTTTCTAGCCTACTGAAGTAAGACATTATAATTTAATTTAATTGATCTGAAACTTCACATACACTACAACAATTCAATAATTTGTGGGCCGTAAGGGCGCTGAATTGTGTTTAAAAGGTTCAAAATATGTAAGGAAAAGTAAAAAAAAAAAATGTTTAGAAAAAGTATGGAAAATCGTTCATGATAATGTATGCGAACCCTGGATTAAACAAACCTGTTACGAATTATATTCTGAAACATCTGTCTCTTTCAGAATCTTAAGAATTTTCTGTATGCGGAGTCACTGCTGTGCGGGAACCCCTCTTAAAGTACAAAGTCCAGTCTTTTTAACGTTTGAAACAATTGTTTTATCTGTAAGCATTTGACGAGCACTACATTGTGAATGGAAGTAGTCTTGGACCCACCGGTTTTTTCTTTTTTTTTGGGGGGGGGGATACAAAGCAATGAAAGGACAAGGGTGGGTGTGCGAGAATGATGGAGGCGTATTGGGATCAACGTGAGGTTGTCATCCTCGCATAGCATCCGTCGAGGTTGGCAGTTAGAAAATTCCGGTTACAAAATCTCTGAAACAACAAAGACAATTAACATGGCTGTTTGGCCATGCAAAGTGAGTCTGATGGGCTTCTAAACCTAAACATCTTGATTAGTGGTAATTCAAACAAACTGCAAAGATAAACGTAAATAGCTAGCATGGTAGGCCCTGACCTTGTGCCTGCCTTATGCAGCCCATGCAAGTATGTATGCTAACACTGGCGAAGTGGCTCCAGTAATGAGACTAACGGACAGATCTGCGCCCCGAAGGTGTGATTTATTCCATGGAGAACGTTCTGCCCCGAAGGTGCGACTTAGTCCACTAAACACTGCTGAGAAAAGGATTACTTTCATAGGATAGTTCATGGGATCAGTGTGTCCCCGAAGGTGCAGCTTCACATTTGGGAACACTTCATTGAACACTGTGGATGATTCACAGAACAAGGTGATGCTTGCACAACTGAGTACTGCTTCATGGTCTAGTCAGACAAACATTCCGGAGAGTGTGTGTGAAGGGTTTCCTTGGCTCCAGCTGCTTGCTCACCTCTTTCTAAGGTCTGAGAGTATGATAATCCTGCACTCAATTCTGTATTTAAGAAGAGTACGATAGGTGCTTACATGGCGTCAAATTGTGCCATTTTCATTTCACGTCTCACAACAACAAATTAACAAGGTCCAAAGACATTCCAGGTCGTATCGAGCTTGATCCTGCCATGGAAACTTATCTGCTTCACTCTCCCCCAGCTAGCCACAAGCAACCCTCCTGAACTTGCTCACTTATACTGTCCACTTGTCCCAGTCCCCTTAATGGAGGTCCTAGAACGGTGCTGTGGTTAACCTATGTTGACTACACTCTAGTCGTTCATTGCGTTTATTTGCAATTGCTAACTGCTTGCAAAATTGTGATCTCATCATTTCTGCCTTTATCAGTTGGAGGCAATGAGGATTGATGCAGCTGTCTGGCACGCCATCCTGGTGGTAGTGTTGTGAAGCGTTGCATGGCGAAACTGGTTTGGGCGGTTGCTACATCTAGCGTGTACAGTTTGGAGTTTGGATTGATTTGCGTGTTACGACTGCGTGATAATTATTTACTACCTCACCATCTATGCTAAGATTGTACCTCGCGTATCGATCGTTAGCAGCGATGTGAAATTGAGAATTCACGACAGAAAAAACAAAATTTCGATCATCAAATTCCTAAAAAGGAAGATTACGATGGTTTTCATGTTCTTTGCAAGTAGATCGGCAAGTAGATCAACATTGTCAACATGACACAGATGGAAGTGACATCACGTTTGCACATACATTTGGGGTTAACAGTAAAAAATGCGAGCATATCCCTGCGCCGCTTAAGGTGGGACGTGCGTCGGTTAGTGTAACATTGGTTATAAGGGTTGTGTAATGTTTCACAAGAAATAGTTCCAACGGAAAATTGCGAAAAATGCATGAAAATTCAATGAATCTTTTGCGGATAGGATTTTGTGGTGATAATTAAAGAAACGTGAAGGATTCACTTGCGTTTCTCTGCATAATTGACATCGATTAGCATAGTTGTTTACAGTTCGTTGCATGGTTGGTGAATGTAGAATTAACAAGGTATGTGCGATGGATTTTACACGACTGCAGAGAAAATGAAAAAGGCACATAATAAATGTTGACTTTGATTCCTACTGATATAGGGTCCTTCCAAAAATTAATCATTGGGTGGATTTCACCTGAGCACATGAAATGCGAATATTAGTTGGATGGTGGTTAGCATTAGGCCAAAAAGTTCAAATTTTGTTCCAAAGTCAGTTTGTACGGGCGACCAACCCTTGTCGGGGATCGTCACTCCGGCCCGGTAGTCCCTTTCCCCTTCAAGCACAACATCTAGACTTTTTAACGTTTGAAACACTGTTTTACCTACATTGTGAGTGTAAGCCATATTGGCTCCTCTCTGCTGTCTTCTGAAGGAACAAAGATGGGTCTGCAAAAATGACGGAGGCGTTTTGGTATCAACGCGAGTTGTCATCTTCACAGCAAAGCTTAGGCTATTATTTAAGCTTATGAAAATTTAATATGGGATCTAAAAATGGTTTTGGGTTGTTGTTGTTGCATTCGATTTCTTAACTGTGTAATCATACTGAAAACAAACCAGTTAACATGATATCTTCAGAATTATTACAGTATTCTTGTAATGGATAAAGGCTGAAATATCACTTCTTTTGCAATCTCATTTTTGCAATCTCATTTCTTGCGGGGTTGAAGGGAGAGCAAGCCATGTCTACTCTTCACAGAAGACTAATTTATCCCACATAATGTCAGTATAGCACACATGCAGCGGCCCTATGCGAAAAATTTGGTTTAGGAAGCACACCGTACTAAAACTAAAGTATAAAATTAACGTAATGAATACATAGTGACTTCTTGGAGTCTGACTGGAACATGACCCCTGTTTTTACCCAACTGATCTGATGTGTTCACCGAATACAAAGCAATTCATGCATTCTGTGTTGTCTGTTTTTAGATGTCCAGACACTTTGTGTCGCTTATGCAGCTTCCTGGGCACCCTCCACAGGGGGCCCAATAAATGGCTCCGGTAGTGTTTGGAAGTTTTGCAGTTAAAGTTGACCTTATCTTCTTCACCTTCACTTTGGCCTTCCTCAACGCTGTGTTGCGGTTGTAAAGGCTCTTTCGAGATGGTTTGACGCTCAAGCGTAGTCCCTGCTACTGGATTCTTATTTACATCTTCAGCCTCTTTTCCACGCCTCCGACTTCTATTAAAATCTTCCTTCCCAGCAGTTTCTTCACATTCTACGAGCTTCTAAAATAGCAGTTAATGCCAACTTTTGCAAGGGCCCTTTGTACTCTTTCCCCACTTTCTGGCAGATACAATGTCTCTTCCACTGGGCTTTCAACTACTGGTTTACCAGTTGGTCTCTCTCTCAACGGATCTTTCCATGCTTAATGGCTTCGTTTCACTCGTTAGCAGGGTATCCGAGGTTCAGATACTTAACATTCACTTTCTCAAACCAAAATTATCTGTCTCTTTCTCATGCGCTGGCTCCGAAAGTATCGCTACGTGAGGAGTTGCATGGTAGAAATATTAAAGAAATTGATGAAATTGCTCGACGTTAGTACTACAGAGTGATAATACCTGGTTAAACCCTAGTGATTTAACCAGAATAAGTGTACAAAATAAATGATAGAAACTCTGCTTAATTGTTGTAAGGAAATACTTCATTATGCCAAGCTACACTGACTTTAAATCGTATTCGCAAACTGCAGTCACGTTTGTCTTTCTGAGCCAACAAACATAAATACGTGCTTACCAGTGAGTGTTAACTGCTTCACACTGAATCGCACATCCCATTGTTGCGAAAACTAAATGAAATCCTTGTCTTTTTTGTAAAGTTTGGATAATTTTACATCTTCTTAGTAGTGTCTGACATTGTAAGTCTTGACATGCCGAGTTATATTGGTAATCAGTAAACATATACAATTTTCAATAGCCCATACTTACGGTGCCCTTAAGTAGGTACTGAGAGGTAGGAGGTGTATGAATTTTGCCTAATGTTTATTGCAGTTTTAATGACCAAATCCAGCCTATCTGAGGCCATAATGTCCGCTAGTATTTTGAATCTTTTTTTTTTAACTGCTGCAACCATGTGTATTCCCGCTTTCATGATAAGTGTTATTAGGTTACCTAACCCAACCTGAGGCTTATTGTGTCGTTGCTATGGCTTGTATTGGATATTATGTAAACTGCAATATATAAGAATCATTGTTAATGTAACAATTGTTGTACATAACGTGAGGTCTGGTTAATGCTGGAGTCTTGTCTCTCGCTAGCGGGAACCACAGACTGTTGTGGTGCTTCATGGAACTTCCCAAGGCATTATGGGGAAATCAGGCATTGTTGTTAACATTCCATCCTGGGAAATATCCTTGGGTATAAAAGGAGCTGCAGCAGGCTCAATTCTCATTGGGGTCTGAAGTCCCCAACTGCAGCATCTCTGAAGCAATATGCTCACACGCTTGGCTGCCTTCTAGAGCAAACTCTGAACTGGTTTTCTGTCTCTTAGGTTAAATTCCACGTGGCTTAATAAATCACAGTACCAACATCATTCTAAGAGTTTTCTTACAATTTTCATTTAACCTTACACAAAGTAAGACATGGTAAGACAAAGTACTTCCATTTATTGATTGTTGGCCCTCCTGCTTAACCTCCTATTTTCCTTTACTTAGATAAACCTACATAAATGTTGCAAGCATATTTTTTCCCATGGAAAGATGGTAGAATTGCTAAGAATTACCTGTCCAAGGTCCACGCTGTGGTGGTGGTGTGTATTTTATTGTAAACCACTTTAGTGATGCCGATTTAAAGCATGAATAATGCCATTCTAGTGCATACATATTTTTCATCATCGATACTTACAGAACAGGACAATTTTGCATTTGTTTCAAAATTTCGTCTGTATATTTCAGGTCAGTTACGATTCAAGACGTCTTGCATCATAGGACCTACATTTATTGATCTAACTGTAGTTTTGGCCCAGTGTGCGCTCGGCGTAAGATAACATTCACCCAGAATTGTAATTTTTGTCTAAATTTAATTTTTTATTTCTCATTACTCGAAAGTATAGAACTTAGGGTTGAAAGTTATCTGGGTAAGTATTCTAAAGGAAAAATATATAAGTAGGGTAACAACGATTATCGACTGTTTAAATTAGAATTAATGTGTTCTTGCCTTCTTTCTTGTTAGGGCAAATTCTAAATCTTATGATTCTGCAAGTAAGCTTACGTTCATTTCAGTTTCATTTTAAACCTAGCCTATCCTTCTATTGAATTTGGTTAGGGCTAACGATTTTACATGAAAGGTCAGTGTACCAAGGTGGGATAGAGCAGATGTTAAGGGTTTGTTCCTGAAAACATATTCCTTCAAAAATTTCATTTCTACCTTAAAAGGCCTTGACACCCATGTTATGCACATACCTCGTCAAAGCATATAAATGTTGGAGGCAGACTTGTGCTAGCACCAAATATTAGTTTCACAAGCTTTGTTTTTTTTTCTTGAGAAAATACCACGAAACGTGAGTTTCACTTTCTTTTTTTTTTTTTTTTTTTGAGAAAATTGCTGCACTTTGTCGTAGGTCTATGTTTAAAAATGTATGTCCACTTTAGTGGCCACATACATCGGAATACTGGTGCCTTTTCTTCAGTTTTAAAGTTAACACACGAGCACGAATCAACACGAGCACCACAGTTCTATATGAATTTGTATGTGTAATTACCACATTGTTGTGGCATTATAATCAACATGACGTTTTTTTACGTATTGTTGTTTATAGTGGGATTCTCAAGCAATTTTCATGTTTTAAAGGATTTTTAAAGAATTTTTATTTTAATTCTAAATTACCATAAATACTAAACAAAAAGTATGTGGGTGCTGTAGAAACCAAGAGTTTAACTTACATTTGGTGTCCTTTTGACACGTGATCTCAATTATTTTTTGGGATTCCAAATGTGAATTGTAGGTTTATTATTCAGTTACGTAATCGACACAATTACATAGTACACCTTGATTAGGAATTTGGTTCTATTTATTAGAATTATTTCGTACAGTAGCCAGAAATGCATAATTTAGAACTGTAGGTTAAAGTTTTCCTTGTCACAAAAATAAGCTGCCAGGCTTATTCGAGGAAAAAGGTAGGCCTGTGTGGTAACTGGAGTCTATTTTATTGGTTACTTTACTTCATTCGTGGGGTAAATCCACGAGCCATCGAAATTTTCAGCCGTAACGAAAAGTGCAACATTTTGCACACTGGTACTCTGTCTTGCTGTTACCATTCAATTTTGTGTTTGGTGACCATACGTGAGAGCTAGCTAAGGGCAAATAAAGGTCAGTAGGTCAAACTGTGCCAAAATTCACAAAGTACACATGATTATGAGCAACGTGACAAGTTACCACCAGTACACAACACTATTTTCACTGTCCACTTGAATTTTCTGGGAAAATAAACGTCTCTATCAGAAATTGTCCACTATGATGTAAGGTAAAATAGTCTCATTTTGAATCGCTGTCAGATGTAAACCATGCACATGGTAAGGCTGACCACTGATCTATAAACGTTCATGGAGGTTCCACTTTCGGTTTAGTTTGGCAGCCATGACAGAGTGAATCAACGTTTCCATTAGGGATGTTCCGATATACCGATACCGATTACTGTCAAAACAGAATGCCGATAACTGCCGATATTGGCTGCCGATATAACACTAAATAATGATGTGTTTTGCAAAAAAAATGAAAGTGTGATACAGTTTCTGTTGCCGATGTACTGCAAGAAAAAAACTTACATTAAACATAGCCTCATAAAAACATTAAAGAAAAAAAGTACGCGCAGCCAAACATTTCCTGCACAATTGTGAATATGTAAAAATCTAAATATGTGAAAATGTTGATATTAATTAATCAACAGACGAGCACTTTACGATATATTAGCCCTAAACTACCAGCGAGCAGCAACTTGCCTATTTGCAAGCCACATTTGTTGTAAAATGTAAGTTAAATGTTTTTTTTATATACAACTTAAGAACGAGTGGAACTAATTACTTGTGGTTTGCACCATTGAAAAGCTGGCGAAAAAAGGGTGAAAATAGCGAAGTTATCGTCGTTTCCGTACATGCCGAAAAAAGTGCAGCTGATATGTGGTCCAATACAGTGTATCGGGGCATCGCCGGTACCGATATATCGGAATTGCCTCCGATAACTGGTGATACCGATATGAAACCGATAACCGGCACATCCCTAGTTTCCATTGTGTCATAGGTTGCTCCAGTAAGATTTGTGAGGAGCACCTGCTGATAAGAGAAGTGTTTTATCGCTAAGGACGCCAGTGTTCTAAGGTTGTGTTGGTGTTGGAACGAAGTAAGACTGATGTTTTGTCCAAGCAATTGGGAATTTTGTTTTGCTATGGTTGGGCGATAGCATTGAGGCCCCGTGTGTTCACTAATCCTGACTTCAAGTTTTCGATGTCTTTCTCTTATATGTAATCTTTTCTGTAATCTTGGCAATCTTACTGGAACATTTTTCTCAGAAAATTCAAACGGGACAGTGAAAATAGTTTCTGTACTGGTAGTAATGTTTTAATTTTTCTTTGTGTTGCTCATCATAATCACACGTACACTATACTGCGTTCTACCACTTATTGCCGATTGCCGGCGTTCGTCAAAATTCTCAGTTTGCCAATTTTCTACTAAGTCCTTCTTCCTAAAAAAAATGAAACCTTTGAAGATGATTTAAGTAAATCGCATGTTGTCTCTCTTGTCAACAAAATGGTTTATAATGGTTGTCAGAAATACTGCAATATAGCCACTGATGCCTTGCTCCTATAGCCTACCTTGTATGTATTCAAAGGGATTTCAGTTATGAACCTCTGCTTACTGATTAGCAAAAATGGATGTAAAAACGTTAACCTAACAGTTGGAAAATCAGTTTTTAATGCCGACGAAAATATAGTTACCTATTTTTCTTAGCATATCCTTCCTAATGGAGCTCTGAACCCCTAATGAACTTGTTCCCTGCCGGGCTTGTACCTCTCTACTGCGCATGTGCGGGGGCGCAGGCCTCCGGGGAGCGGACCGCTAGTCATCGTTCTACCTGGGCACCACCGCGTGTGGTTGCGTTCCAGCTCTCCCTCTTATTTTTTCATTCACGGTCCTCCAAGGACATTGGTTCCTGTTCTAGTCTTTACCAACTTGAATGCTTGTAGTGTGTGGCAGTTTGACGACGTCACCACTTTCCTACACGTCTTTCCAGGAATCGCCCACTTTTCTGACGCGTCAACTCGTTAGTTGCCCTGCCTGCCGTTGTAAAGCAATGGATGTTGCCCTCAGGTTTCGGGCACTTCCTGATTAATTGATTCTTGTCTCATGTGGACCGTCTTCAACATTGGTTTCGAGGAACCATTATCACACTGACTTTTCCCTTACATCTCTTCAAATTCTTTCCTATGCTACCTCACGTTCGCTACTATCCTTTGTGATTTCTGCTCCGACTGCGTTACGTTGCTAAACTGACACCTTCTCCGGTCCACCTCTGAAACGTGCACGTTCCTCTTGTACGCCTTTCACGAGCCTCAGACATTCATGTGCATCATTACTCACCACAGTCCCCCCCCCCTCCCCGACACATTCCATACTCACTGCGATGAGGGATCCTCGTTCCTGTCCCCTTCCTTTTTTACATTCGTTATTACGATACCACTCCGGTTCCTTCTTCATACAGCTATCTCCATTCTACTGTTACGATCCCAACAACACGTCTTACTTGGTTCACTTATCTTGCATCCTGATTCCTCCAGTCCTCTGATCCACATCTTGGGCTCTACCAGACGTCACCTAGAGGTAAAGAAAGAGTCGTTCATTCTGCTTGATCTAACCTTCCTCGTGTCCCACTCTGCGGCTGTGCTCCAGCATGTTGCAACGGACCACAGCCGGTTTTGTCTGGCTCGACCTCCCACGGTTCTTCCGTGTCCCTCTCCAGCACGCCTATCTTGGCCTTAGGACCTTCCTCTGGTCTGTCTGAGCATAGCTTCTCAACCGGGTCCCGTCTAGCCCATACTAATTGGTCGCTGTTTTCGCTTTGGCAGGTTTATTTTGATGGATGGCGCTCGGTTCACAGGTTTGTATAATCTTGGGGTCGCCGGCTCGTAGCACAGTTACTTGTAATACTTGGCCCCACCGCCTGGTGACGAGGTCTGCTAAGAAAATGGGTAATGTATATTTTATCGGCATTAAAAACATTAAAATACCAGGGTGGCGGCCTGGTTGATTTCTGTTTTTATTGCCTAACCGAAAATTTACATTACCGCTACTCTTCCTGCCTCCCCTCTCGGTTGCCAAGATAACCACTGAGGAAGAAAGATGACTAGCGGTCTGCTGCGGACTAGCGGCCTGCGCCCCCACACATGCGCAGTAGGGAGCTACAAGCCTTGCAGGGAGGCCAACATGTTCGCTAGGGGTTAAGAGCTCCATTAGGAAAGATATATGCTAAGAAAATAGATAATGATATTTTCCGTTTGGCAATAAAAACAGAAATCAACCAGGCCCCACCCTGGTATTTCAATGTTTTCCGTACTAACATTTATGACAAGGGACTGTTTATTTTTTCCGTGTAGCATCCCATTTGCTACGACTGGTTTTTTTTTGGCTTATTAATTTAATTAATTGCAATAAAGTAGTTTTGTTTCTCTTCAATTCGAAAATAATTATTAATGCACTTAATATAACTCTTAAAATGTTAGAGCTTAACCTCAATATTTCGTCTTGTGCCGCCGGACT
>JAHWFP010123825.1:16470-46079 GCA_023313725.1 Lithobius niger | reverse complement strand
AAAAAAAAAAAAACGGCGGGAATCCTTAACAAGTTTTTTTGGGGGGAGATATCACATATCTTTCGTCCAAATTGATAAAATCCATTTTTTCCCCATAGCAATTACGGTCCCTTTCGTTTTTTGGGGCTTTAGTTCCATTTTGAGGACATCAGTAACGTTTCACGTGGACTTAACACTTCTAAGCAACACAAGAAGCTTATTCGTATTCTTTTGCTGTTTTGACATTGGTTCACGTAAACCTTACCTTAACCATCAAACTAATGCGTTTTTAACTGCATGCCGTACAAAACAATTGACGTTTAGATTGCGATTTTGTTTTCGTATTGGGGCCTGTGTGTTTTAGCCTTTGTCGATAAGTCCACCGAACTCACCATATTCAGCAATGGTAAAAGCAACAATTCCTCATTCGTGCTGTTGTTGTTGTGCTACGTACTTATGTTTTCGTGTTACTGTTCACTGTTGACTGACGGCTTCGCAAATATGGTTGTAGATAATGTGGGCATGGAAGCATCTGTCCGTGATGAAGCATCCGTTAGAGATAAAGTGTGTATAAGCATGGTTCCATTGGTTAAGCGGAAATGCTTTTTTAAGTCTGTCTTTTTGTCCCGGGATTCAATTGTTTGAATAGTAGTCCACTTTCTAATATTAAAATACTGGTAGGCTGGAGAGTTCCGCATTTTATCCTACTTCTTCCAGTGTTCTAGACTAGACGTTTGCAGTGTGAATGTTTAAGAAATGTGTCAATTGTTTTTTTCTCCTGTAATAGGGAGGTTTTCTGAAAGGAAGCGGTTAGCTTGAGTAGAGTCGCTTCCACATCCGTTGATACTAGGTGGGACTTTAATACGCATTACTGGTCATGGGAAAGTTATCATAAGCGATGCCCAGAGGATGCTTCCTTACACATTTCTTTGACAAGTTGGTTTTGGTTTGATGTATGATGGTTCCTCGACCTTCATTTAGTGGAGTGGAGGGGCAGTTCAGGAATCAGTTTTAGATCTTTTCCTGCGTGCTAGAGAGTGGTAGAACATTTCGGTTTCAGGGTCTCTGACAATATTTTCGTGGTAACGGCGACTTTCCAGTATTGATGTGTCAAGTTTGGGCCAGGCCTCATGCTGGCAAGAAGCTTGAGCGATGTCTAGTTGTGGAGCATGGGACATTTAGTCCATGGCGATAAGTGGTGTCCCAGAAGTTGCGATATATCTAAGCGAGTACGACGGCCTTCCATGCAGCCATTGTGGTGGACTGCGACTGGCACGTTGTGATCCGTGGCCGTCGGAAGGTCTATACAGCTTTACTCGTTTTCCAGTGGAGCTTCCTTGGTGTGTTTTTATGGGAGTTTCTAGAGAATTGTTGAACGGAGAAGACTCCTTTGGTGCTCGTTTGTGCAAGCGAATTAGTACTGGCTGTTCCCCAGCCATGGTATGGGGCCGATGTGTGTCTACAGCACACCATGGCTCATCTCATCTGGGTCTTTGGAGCCCTGCGTGGCAGTGTCTTGGCAGGGAACACATTTAATGTGCAGTTTACAGAAATGGATCATTTCCCAATGTTCCTATGTCCAGTTGTTGGTTTGTGGAACTCTCGTGGTTTGGTGATGAACTTGCGGATCTTCATTTTGTTCTATCGGCTCTTTGCCGATGTCGTTCTGACGAATTGGAGTTGATGGGATCTCGTACCCTTTCCTAAAAATTCTGGACCACCCAGCCTTATGTGATTCATTAGCATTCTTTCAGGAGTTGTTTCATGAGGCGCTGTTCCGCCTTCATGACTGCTCACCATTCCTTCTTATGTTGTGAAGTGTCGTTCGACCCTATCCGGTTACCGTCTGATAGCTCTGTTGTCCTGTGTTCGTATATTGTATGAATGGATTCTTGTGCACCAGCTTAGTTGGTCGCTTGATAGCTTTCACTGTTTGTCCAGTAGACAGTTTGGCTATCGCAGAAATCGTAGTGCCCAAATTGCGATCCTGCTTCTGGAGTCCAGTGTGCGAGAAGCCTGGCTGCACAGTGACATTGTTCTGGCTGTCGCTTTAGATATTAGGGCAGCCTGCGATACTGTTATGACAGAGTGGGTGACCCACTCTCTGCATGTGATGAGTGTGAGCAGGAAACTCACTGCTGCGATTCTGCCTCTCCTGGGATCGTGGCCATTTGTTCCCATGTGAATGGCTTCTGCTCTGATGTCCTGGTAACCCAGCGAGGTTTGCCTTAGGGAATTGTTTGAGCCAAATTCTCTTAGCGGATGTGATAAATGAAATTTTGTCGAGCTTGTTCAACAGGTGAATGTTGCTGCTTATGCAGACGATATTGCTGTCTAGCTGGTTGGTGCAGATATTGCCTCTCTCACTAATGCCACGCAGTGGGTTATTAATTTAGTGAGTGACCGTCTGGTTGGTCATGGGGTGCTTGTCCCATGTAATTAAAGGGACTATAGTCTTCTCCCGGGGATACCCCAGTGATCTTCTCTTTGGTGTTTGGTGCCGCAGTGGTGACAACGTTCAAGATTGTCCATTACTTGGGAGTATTGTTAGATTCTCAGCTTGCATGGTCAAGTGAGGTTACTGTGGTGAACAAGCACATCTCAGATAAGATGAGAATTCTTATGGCTTTGTCATATAACCATCTACCGGCCAGACATTCAGCCATTTAAACCTTTTTCCATGTGTACATCTGTGCAGGTAATGACTATCATCTTCTTTTCCTTGCTGGCTCGTGGCACAGCTTGGATAGCCTGCAAGTGTCCATTAATGAGTGTCTGCGAGTTGTGACTGGGTGTCTGCCGTCGACCCCAGTATTAGTTCTTTTGGATGGATGAGTCTGATGAATTCATTATTTGTCATAGGGTGATGGAATTGTTGGTTAACATTGGACTTCGTGCTTTGATCCATGGTGCAGATGATCCGATAGGCAGAGTCCTAGTAGATTATTACACTCTAGGTCTACTAGCAGGTGGTAGCCTTGGTGTTGCAGGGCTAGGGTCCTCCCTTCTCATGGACCAGCGGTTGGCTGGCTTCCCTTATGCTTTCTTTGTGTTGCTGCCATGTCCATGAGTGTGGTGCCCACATCTCAGTGAGGTCTATCAATATTGAGATTTTCTGTAATGCTTAATTTCATCATGAGAATTGGGTAGGTGTTGTGGGTGTTTTTGTACGTAGTCTGAAACTGGTGGGTTAGTTATCATCTGCGTTGTGTACCGTCAGTTTTTGTCTGCTAGCTGGTTGCTATCTCTGTGACACTTTATATGGCATTTGATGTGTGCCTTGTTGCTTTTGACATACGGTCTATTCCGCATCTTGCATCCAGTTTTTGTAGCACTCCTTTGAGCCCTTCAGTGTTGGGCACCAAATAGTGATGGACATTGGCTGGAAGTTGTTCCATGCACACATCACAGCATTGTGTCTCTGTCTAGGGTACTTGCTCACAGTGTGGTGTTTGGAAATGAAGTTGCACATGAGCTAGCCTTTAAAGTTTATTTTTCTCGTCAGTTACTAGTTGCTGTTTCTGTTGTCCCGCGTGACATGCACCCTGTCATTATCTCATGGGCCAGGAGCATTTGGGAGGTCGAGTGGGCTAATGGTGTCATTAGCAGAGCTTTGCATGTTATTCACCCTACTGTGATGTCTCCAACACTTCTCGGAGCTGTCCTACTTATGACTAACTGTTGCATCTCAGCTTAGAACTTAGCACTCCCTCTTGCATTGTCACACTTTTTGGCTAGGGTGGTCGGTTTTGTCAGAGTGTGTGTGTGGAGCCAGAGAGATGGTGGTCCATTTCTTGTTCCACTGTCCGGTTCTGTCAACGGTGAGGAAGTTGTTGTTTTACATGTTTGTCTATTGCGACAACTTGCAGCGGGCTCTTGCGGTGCCCGGTCACTTCACTGTTTCCTTTTTCCTTTCCCGTTTGAAAGCCATAGCCGCTTTCTGTCAAGCGTCAGGTAGGCCAGTGTGATGTGGACATTTTAGTTTAGAGTTTAGAGTTCTCAAGTATGCTACACCATCATGCACCATTCCGTCTATATTGTGCTATTTTGTGTCATTCTTGTTATGTGCTATTCGTGCCATTTTGTGTTTTGTTGTACTGTCTTGTTTCCTAGGTTACCTTTAATTTATTTAGTTTATTTTGTTGTAATGGGGTCTATGTATTGCTCGGTATTAAAACAGGAGGTAGTAACTTTAACAGTCGCAATGGTCGCAACGTAATGTGACAGAAGGGTTACTAGCGCAAATAGTGCTTACCGCTTGACAAGCTTACCGTTTACCGCTTAGCGCTGACCGCAGAAGCACAGGCAACCTAGCGTTGGAAATCGTAGCTTAAGCCAGCCCACACTGGAATTCAAAGATGCCGGTATATAAACGTTACACTGTCGCAAACTGCCAAAATAATTTGTGGTATTTTTACAAGCCGCGTGTGGCAAGAGTTAGCTTATACAATGCACCTTCACGAAATTAGGTGTCCTTATTGTTGTTTGCCAGTCATTGTTATTGTTATTGTTGTTAAGCAGCATTGGGCTGGATTGATACTTGGGTGGGTGACCGCCTGGGAATCTGGCTGTTGCAGACATAGGGCCTTAGGGCTTTGGGCAGATGACCAGGAGTGGTTAACGCTCGTTAAACCCTTTAACCCCTTTTTTTTTTTTATTTATAAGCAATGTACGGTGGGTTATTGGGACACAACAACTTAGTTCTAAACACACATAAAACTTGTATGAAACTGAAACAATATGACCACTGTCACGGGCGCATATTATCACATCGCCCTAGGTTGTAGTGTGTCATATCCGGTATTGGAATGCCGTACGTAGTTCTAGTATCATGAAAGTTTTGCGTATGTAGAAAAAAGTTGTGGTGGGTTCCACTGAGCCACCATAGTAACAACACGAGTTTCTTCTCATTTACCCTCAAAACTTGTGCCCTTGTGATATGATGCTTGCCAAGTGTTGCTTTCCACAGGAATATGCTCCTCCCGTAATAAAGTGAGTGTATTGCTCTAAGATTATAGTCTTTAAATCCGTTAATTTTCTTTGTTGTATTAGAAATAGAAAAGGCACAAGAAGCACCCATCCACCCATCCACACAAACATCAACAATTAACGAACATACATATCAAACCGATATTTGCAGGCATTAAGAGATGGGACACAAGCAACATGGGAGGGAAGGGCATTCCAGGTATGGACAACCCTTTCCATAAAGAACTAGAAGCGAAGTTTAGTCTGGGACACAGAACCACTGATGCGAAAAGGATGGCCACGAGTAAAATTGTAAATCGTTGAAAAGAAAAAGATGAGAGTAAACGTTAAGGTGGTTATGAGTAATTTGGTAAGTAAGAATCATGCTCCACGATGAAAGCGGTTTTGAATGGGAGTAAGTTGTAGCTTACGTAGACGATCTGGTAGGGCAGAGAACGAATGGTGGGACACCATTTAGTAAGGCACCGCTGACAATTTTCAAGACAGTCAATGAGCAAAGATTGCAAAGGAGGCAGATTTTAGAGCAATAATTGAAAAGTTGAAGAAGGAAAGTTTTGATAAGACAGTAAAAAGGGAAGGAAGACTCAAGCAAGCAAGTTTTGCCTAGAGAAAGTCGTTAATTCACACTGTTATAATGTATTCTTGTATTGTGGTAAAGATGGGGCTGATGATCAATTATGGTTAGAGCTCTGTAAATCAAGCAAGCAAGTGCTCGTGTAGTTGGGAACTTTTGTTTGGAGGCATGTCGCTTTGATATAATTGATTGATTTTTATTGCTTATGTTACCTACTTATTAAGACACACGCTAGTGAGTAGTCGGCCAAGACGAACGATAAAATATCCGTGAGTAGCCGGCCTATCCAGATAAAGTACGTGTGAGAATGGCGACCACTAGACACTTGTGTCTTTACAACTAAGGTCTTTTGGCCGTTTTCAGCCATCTTGAGCATAACTAACAATGCGACGGTAAAGTTTTCTTGTTGACAAAATGGTGTGAATTACTGGCTAATGTGATTTCTTATTTCATGACAATAAAGTCTTTCATGTGGTGAATAAAGCTGAAATTTTGAAGATAACTGTAGTTTAACCTTGGAACGTACCTTTTACTAGCAGGGGGTTAGGGGAAGCATAAATCCAGAGTTACCAATCAACCTCAATACTATATTAAAGGTAGAGTTACAGCATCTTGATTTTACTTTTCAATGATACAACAGTGAACAATAGTTCAAGGTTAAGTTTATTATGAGACACTAAATGGCCCTAATGCCATACACTCTTTTCTAACTTAAAACAACTTAAAAACTAACCTACAGCTAAACCACACCACAGTCCAGGAATACACTAGTTCACAATCTATAAAAATTTGCTTACAACAATGAACACGAAGACATGAGATTAATCACATTTATTACCTGAGTCTAACAGGACTACAACCAAGTGCTCGTTCTAAGCATAAGCTTACTATCGAGCAAATTGACCCGACTGTTTACAAAAGGATTGGGTGTTGCTAACAAGACCTCTCAACAACACTTCATGCAGATTCCTCCCCCCCCCCTCTGGCAGAGGATGAGGGAGGGGGGAAACGCCAAACGGGCAACCAGAGACCACAGTCAAAGAGCCTCGCAGAGAATGGGGATGGTGCCACACTTTTCAGCAGCCCCTCACTGACACACAGGCATGGCACACCAGCCTAGGAGAAAGGCGCGTGCCTCAACATGGTGTGCCCCATCCTCAATCTCAAGAGAAGTCCTGTATCCTGTCTGGACAGGTGCCCCAGGGCAGCAGGCTTGGACCGTGGAGTGCACCACAAAAAACTTCCTACCTGTGCGCCTCCCATCTTCTCAGCCTGTCACTGCTCCCTGGTGAAGGCCCAAAGGACTGGGCAGAGGTCACTAGGCACCAAGAGAAACACGACCTCATTCACCCTCGCCACCACGCCTCGTTAAGTTAACCCATCAGTAACCTCGTTCCCAAAAACATTCACATGCTCTGGCACCCCAATAGAGACATCAGCCTCCCACCTGGAGTGCCCCAACAATTTCCATCCAATCTACGCAACCAGTGGATGCCCTGCATCGAGAGAGATGCTAAGAAAACAGATCCTGGAGGCAGAGCCAGTGAAAATCCCAAAGCGCAGCAGCTGCAGGTCTAGCCCCATGACCAGCGCCACGGAGATGGCGACCAACTAGCCAAGAAAGGCAGAAGAGAGACTCTGCAAGAAGTAACTAAACTCCAGACGCAAAGGGGAGAAAAAACTCTCACTTCCTCCTCCCAGGACCCATGGAAGAAGGACACGTCATGATAAATACTGACACCATTGGCCCACCTATTCTTCTGGTCTAAATCCTGTAGAAGGTCGTAACACCGGAACGGCAGGGCACCCGCTGGTTTGAGGCTAGAACCTTCAGAACATACAGCTGTGAGAAAACAGTCTCCCTGATTATGCTGCAGTCTCATCTGCCCACGTCTGCTGAGGGTCCTAGCCAGACCACAAGGTACCTGCTTTCACCACACCCACCCCAACTGTAAGGGAGGCAGTTATAGGTGGGCCACTCACAAAAACCATCAACCTAAAAAAAACTGTTTGGTCCAAGACATGGACAGCTCCCTTTTAGCCAGGAGCCGCTCCCCCAAGGCCAGAACAGCCTGCATTGTGGTTAGGAATAAGGTCAAGGTCCTCCCCCGCCACCCACACAGCAATGTTACCCGCATAAATGACCGCATTCGAATGCAAGCTCAACTCAACCAGCACATTGTTGAAGGCCTGAGGGAGGCCTCAGCCGGTGGACCTAACTTCGACCGTTACCTGTTCACAGGAGTCACATAATACTGAACACCAAGAAGCGCAATGATGGCAGTCGCCAGACTCTCGCTAACTCCCAGAGTACACAAGGCAGACTCAACACTGGTTAAATCCACCATATTGTATGTCGCCATAATGTCCAAGTATATTGTAACTGAAATGCAGCCATTTAGACAGCCTTCCCAGGTACCAGACTCCAGGAACATGAACGCAACCTGTGTGCATCTATGTTTCTTGAAGCTGAACTGAGCACCGAACAGCCTATCTAAGTCCTCCAGGGACCAGACCAGGATTCATTCAAAGACCTTCCGAACATGGGACAGCAGCACAGCTCAGCTGGCCAGTAGCTAGAAAGAGCAATACGGCTCTTATCCCTCCCCATAAAGGGAGACAAAACCGAGAACAGCCAGATTGGGGGGGACAGGAGCCCCCTCAAATCTGTCTTGAAGAAAAGAGAGCAACTCAGAATGGGCTTCCCCTAAACCTTTTAACTGGCCATAGGAGATGCGGTCTATCCCAACTGCCCTGTATGGACAGCAGGTAGCCAGCGCAGCCAGAGCAGCCACCATTGCCAGAGGCAAGCGCAGCTTGATACACCTTACCCCTTACCTGGTGGGGTGGCACCGGCCATTTACGGGACTCAAACTGACACACCATAGAAAAATTTGCATTAAAGGCCCTTGCCATACTCGGGCCCCGGAGGACCTCTCTAGATGGACCAAACACCCACGAGATTGAAGACCGGATATCCTGAGGGCGAATCAGCCCCCATCCTTCAAAGGGGGATAGCCACATAGACTTTTTCATACAGATGCTGAAGAATTTTTGCTTTTTCCCCAGTGCTATAAGGCGAATTCAGCGGACTTCGCAACGAAGACTCAGACACATATACCTATTAGAACAAATATAAACGTCAATAATTACTTTCAGTAGCTTCCTAAAGCAGCGAACAGAACGCACCACTATTAGAGACAGTTTGGCTCCAAACTTGACGTCGCGTGTGCGCTGTGGTGTTGAGTCAGCCTTTCAGTACCTTCTAAACTACAACACAGCTCACAAGCTCAGCAGAGTATTCAATATGTCATACCTTCACCGCGACCAGACTTGGGTAATGGATTTGACCAGGATTGGTTAATAGATGTGACCAGGTGAGAGCAATGCCAAATTGCGAACCATCTCAGGGAGGTGGTTTGCTGGGGTGGATTTTTGAGCATGTGCGAGGTAACAGTTTTGCTGGAAAATAGATTCATCGCTGACGATGGTGACGTCAATCAAGCCGCATCAACATGGCTATTAGCAGGGAATGAGCCAAACTGGCACCGACAGTAGTGCGTTTGGTTCGCTCTGTTTGATCGTTTAGGAAGGTACCATTTGTAACAGCGGGCAGTTAACGCACTCGTTTGATGTTTAAGGTGAGGTTTAAGCAAATCAAAGTCAAAAAAGCAAAGGAACACGAATAAGCGTTCCTATAAGGTTGCAGATACCACAGTGTTGTTGAAATGTAAAGTCCATGTGAAACCTGACTGCTCTTCTCAAAACGGAACTAAAGCCAAAAAAAAAGGACCATAAAACTAGATTGGCTTTTCCATCTCGTAATTGTTAACGATTTGTAAAAACACAGTAGCTTTGCCAACATATCAGTACAGTTTGTACAGAACCACCGAAGTCTTTCGTCAACATATCTAATAAGGGTATAGTACTGGGATCTAGCCACGTTTTGACAGGAAATGTGGAACCAAACGTTGCAGTATTCGCGTAAAATCGCTTCATCGTTATTACTCATATAGTTGGTAAAGCTGCTACAAGTGCCTGTGGCCTTGTCGTTCGGGGCAGCGGCTGCCATTCTTGTTCTGTTAGTAACAGCCACCACTGACGCCGCAGTTGAAACACAGTTGAAAGTCTAGAAACATCCAAAATGTCTTGATGTTCGCTATAGCAATATTAAAGTTATATTAAAGCAAGCATAGTTGAACAATTTAAAACGATAACAAATATTATCGCAGGAAGCCGAACAAAAGCCCCCAGCTTCGCCCAGGGCAGAGTCATTTAGCTGCACATGATTGGTGAGTCATGCTTCTGGAGCGTACTTTGGTCTCATATTCTCGAGGAACTTATTATGTTGTTATGGCATCACTAAATTCTGTTTGGAGATGCTGGCTCCTTCCCTGAGCCACTGGACATCACGTAAAACATTTTTACTTAGTTTGTATAGGTATTGTTACAGCAGGACTGAATAACGGTGGTTTCTACGTTGCATCAAAAAATTTACCTAAATCTCGTTGATAAACGTTTCGCAACTCCAAGAGTGATTAGACTCAGAAATGTGTGAGACATAAAGTTATAAATTATAACTTTATAGATTTATTTATAAATTTATATACCTAATGTAAAATCTTCATGCGAAGATGTTTTTCTATGTAATCGCGAGAGTGACCAAACCTTCGTCGCACGCCCTCATAGTCCTAGGTGTATGCAAAAAAAAAACTGCACTTTGTGAGGATAACACCATATCTTGTGTACTTCATGTCCACACCCTTGATAAACTTTTAGGAAGGGGTGTCCCCTGAAACCTGTCCAAAAACCAACATGGCGGCCATTTTGTTTTTAAAAGGGCCACTGTACAATACAAAAATTCGAAAATCTTACTGGTGTTTGTAAGTTTAGTGGTGACTTCTAGGTTTTAAGGTGTACCGAATTCAAAAAATTCTCTAAATAATTGCCAGGATTTTACACAGCGAGATACCCAAAATGGCGGCCAAAATGGAGCAAAATTCAAGAGTTTTTCATAATTTTTAATTATACTGATAGAGTAGAAGCAAATTTGAATTATTCCTCAAAAAGACGAGTTACTTGCAATGACTAATAACTTGCAAACACCAGGTAAAATCCGTAGTGTAGTGTGTTCGTAATTAGGAACTAAGTTGTGGCTGTTTCTGTGCTGTAGCACTGCTTTTTTCTTCCAATTCACAGTAAGTTGCAACTTTAAACTGCTGCAGTAGCTGTTCTAATTAAGATAAATAGCTGTAAATAAGCTTAGATGAAAGATAGAAAAGTTTATGTTGGAACAAGGCCAATTAAAACGTTTTATTGCAATTAGGAGCTAAGCTATGGCAGTTTATCTCCACTGTAGTGGTGTGCTTTTTGCGTCTATTTACCAGAACTTACATCTTTAAACTGCTGCAGTAGCCGTTCTAATTAAGATAAATGGACGTAATTAGGCTTAGATGACAGATGGAGATGTATATTTTCGAATGAGGGTAATTAGGACGAATTATCGTAATTAGGGGATAAGCTAAAACTGTTTATCTACGATGTAGCCCCGTGATTTCTTCAATTCACCGCATGTTACACTTTAAAGTGACACGGTGGTGTTCTAATTATGATAAATGGATGTAATCAGTTTTGTATGAAAGGTGGCGAAAAGAATATTCCAACATAGGTAATAAAAATTATTGTCGTGATTAGGAGATAAGCTTTAAGTGTTTATTTGTGCTGTAACTCCATGCTTATGTCGCTCCTCTCTAAGTTACATCTTTAAAATGATGCGGTGGCAGTTCTAATTATGATTAATGAATGTATTTTAATTACGCTTGTTGGAAAAGATTCATCTCCATCTTTCATATAAGCCTAATTATATACATTTATCTTAAGTAGAACAGCTATGCAGCAGTTTAAAGATGTAACTTGTGATAAATAGACGCAAAAAGCACAGTGCTGCACCGTAGATAAACTGCCGTAGCTTAGCCCCTAATTACAATAGATCGTTTTAATTACCCTTGTTGGAAAATATACATCTCCTCCTTTTTTAAGCCTAGTTATACCCATTTATATTAGAACGGCTACTGCAGCACTTTAAAGACGTAACTTCTGGTAAATAGACTCAAAATGCGCATCACTACAACGTAGATAAACTGCAGTAGCGTAGCTCCTAATTACAATAAATCGTTTCAATTATCCATGTTGAAAAATATACATATCCACCTGATATCTAAGAATAAATCATCCATTTAATTTAATTAAAACTGCTACTGCATAACATTAAAGGTGTAACTTATTGTGAATTAAAAAAAATGCAGTGCTACAGCATAGAGAATTAGGCCCAGCTTAACCCCTAATTACAAACACACTACACTGCGGATTTGAGCTGGTGTTTTTTTCTAGTTACTAGTAATTTCGAACGAACTCACTTTTTTATCACTAATTCAAATCTTCTCTACTCATACATATATTTTAAAACTATGAAAACTATTTGAATTTTGCCACCATTTTGGTCGCCATTTTTGATAGCTTGTTGTGTGATGACCTGGCACCTTTACAGAGCATTTTTTTTAATTCGGCAGACCTTAAAACCTAGCAATTGACACCAAACTTACATACGTTAGCACGATTTTCAATTTTTGTATTGTATAGCAGCCATTTCAAAACAAAAATGGCCGCCATGTTGTTTTTTGGACAGATTTCAGGGGACACCCCTTCGTAAACGTTTGTCGTGGGTGTGGACATGAAGTACACGGGAGACTGTGTTATCCTCACAAAGTGCAGCTTTCATGAAAAAATTGCTGCTTACACGTAGGACTATAAATACAAACTAAAAGTGATGGGAAGAGGACACGACACTCTCCAAAATGGGTTTTCTACATCCCTCTACGTAATTATTGGCGGAGCGAAGCGTAGCTTATAACGGACACCTAATTGCAAAATGTTGGTCCGTTGGTTGCACATTTTTAGTCTGGGTGGAGCCCAAACGAAAGATCGGACTGGAATGAAATTTGGTACAACGTTTCATACCCTAATTAGTATTGCTGAGCCAAAATTTGCCGTAAATCGAACAATTATTACTGTAGAAATTTTAAAATTTTCGAATTTATTTCTAACACTCACCATTGTAAATTTGGAGTCGTGAATAGTTAAGGAATTCCGACGAAGCATACACCATGCTAATGGTAGTCAAGTGAACTTTAAAAAACACGGCAAATTAAATTTAGGTTGCTTCTTTCTAGCTAATAATTTTTTTCGACGTAACTCATCGAAATAATAACATTTGATGCTAGCATTTAACCACTACAGTAACAAACGCAACCATAAAAATAAAAGGGTTCCATTAACGACACAGGTTAGTTTCATTTGAAAAAAGAATGCTTTGGAGATTATTCAGTACAACATGGCAACGAAAATGGCGTCTACACTAGCGTCGGGAGTCCCGAAGATGAAACCTGAAATCTTCGTATCAAGGCCAAGCGGTATTATAAAACAATATTGATATCAGACGAAACACGAAACAATAATATGCCCGCCTCTCTCAATTCTTGGTTGCCACTGTAACGTGAAGACTCGAAACCAAAACCGTGTTGCATCGTATAAAGGAATAGGCTTAATCTCGAACCACTGTTGTAAGCTGCTACTAACGAAAGCAAATCGGAGATAAATATTAGGCCTAAACGCTAAAAATTAGGCCTAAAACCTGAAACTAGGTCTAAAAGCTAACACATTTTAAACCTAAATTGTGATGGTTATTTCTTTCAGATTATATAATAGAGATCGCTGTCGCAGTCATAGAGTTAGGAAATAATATATTATCTTGCATTGCGTGGTCGAGGTGTGCCAGCTCAACATTTTCGTTGGTGGCGGTGTCAACTCTTATACCAAAGCAGTATTGTGAACCTTTAGAATCTTCTGACTATTGTTAAAAACTATCGTACTGATGATTAGAGACATGTGAATTAGAGATGGTGTGTGTTGGAAATGGTTCTATGTAATGTTCTGTTTTTCTTAGATTGATTATATTGTTTTATGGTTTTATGGTGTATTGCTAGTATGTTGTGGGCGTACGGCTACGAGCCAGTGTCCTATGAATAAACAACAACTGATGATTGTTTGGCTTGCAGTTAAACGCTTTATTACGTGCTGTTTTATTTTTACTTGCGGCGATGGCCAACGTCTTCAGTGTTGGCTGCGAAAAGGAGGCTACAAATAACTACACAAAAACTAAATTCTGGAGCAAACGAAAGCTTGTTGACGTAAATTTGACACCTACATTAAAAAAAAGGCTAAAATAAGAAAAAGGCCAGCTAAGAACAACAGTACGTCACACCAAAAGGCACACAGCCCAACAAAGAACATTCAGTATCGCACCCAAATTTTTTAGAATTATTAACAAATGTGGTATCGTCATTAAAATAAAAACTAAATACAAGTTTGAAATGAAGATCCGTTCGCTCGGCCTACAATAGGCCCAAAGCCTGTTTCCTAGTTATACTATATATGGAAGTCGTAGCTGTTGGTAATTCACAGCAAAGAAATTATCCGATTCCGTTGTTCTTGCGCCACCATTGATTTACTCAACAACCACTGACGTTTTTCTCCCTACTAACACTGGCGGCCTGTGCCATCTACACACACACATCGAGCACACACATCAAGCACACAAAACATCGAGCAAAACAAAAACCCAATTCCGAACTGTCATGGCGACTCTTTTGAGATAATTCAGGATTATGCGTTAAAATACATGGCGGCATGGGAAAGCATTGTCAGTTTCAGTTCATCAGAAAATACTGCTGAAAAGTTAGGTGTAAGAGTGACTATTATATAATCACGGAAATATGTTGAATTCATTTATTTATAAAATAATGATAAATAAACTTTGATTTATTTTTAGCATAATTTATACCTTAAAAAAAGAATCTTTTCACGGGTTCGAAATTTAGACACTTTGAAATAAAATCCTGGGAAAGAAACCCCGACCGCTTGTTTTTCACCAATGAAAAACTTGCGTCGCAAAACTGCACTGGCGCCTATAGCTTTGAGTCGGTTAACCATACCAAAGCTGTATAATTATTCAACACCACACCGCCCTTCCCCCAGTATCGAATTGAAATAGCTTGAAAGTTTAGAAAAAAAAAGAAACTTTGAAACAGCCTGCTAACAGCAGTGCTGTTCCAAATAATAAACAGGTGACTTGTTACTACAGCACTGAGTCGAATAATTAGCTGCCCTTATTCACGGCCAATAAAAACGCTACAAAAGTCGTTAAACAAGCCATTTTCAAAGTTTCGTTCTCGCTCGCTCTTTTCGTATCGGATGGTTTCACAAACCCCAACGCACTTCCCTCCCTCCCCTCCAGTGACGCTTAGTATTTCTCACTCCCTAATAGGAAATAATAGCAACATTAAAAGGTAACGAATCTGTCTAATAAAATACGAGAAACAGGCGCCTAGGACAAAAGACTCAGCATTTTTTATCCACGCCTACGATTTTTTTTCTTCTAGTGTTCGTCGTTAATGACGCTGAAAAATTGTAGTATCGGGTTGAGGGAACTTGTTTTCAACCAATTTATTGTACTTCGCTAATACCCCCAACCTCGTCCTCAAGATAACATGCAAACCAGTAGCCAGTTATTGAAGGTGGGGGAGGTATAGTCTGTTCCACATTATGTATTTAGGAAACTGACTGTATCACGCAGTGTTTATTTCCATTACATGTGCAAAAATACATAAAAATCCCACTCGTATGGACTATAAACAGTTTCTGTGCAGAATCTAGAAGTGTGAAACGACATGTTTTTTGCGCTCACATTACAAGGAAACGTGGCGCCATACAGTGAGTTTCCTGCAAACATAATGTGGAGCAGAGTATAGGGGGGGGGGGGGGGGAAATCAATATTTGGGGCTTTCTTGAATGATAACAAATTGGCATGCGCAAGCAGCTGCAGACATTTATAGAATACTAGCGGAAGCCCGTGCTACGCACGGGTGGTGTTTGATGCACCGTTAAAAACACTGGGACGATTTCCTTCCTCATGTGTTTGTTACGGCATACGTGTATCCCGTCTATGTGTTTTTGCGTACCCTGGCTAGGAAAGGGTGTTTTTCGTTTGCTTCACTCCCTCATTCAGCGTATCCCTTGTTCCGGAGTCCATACACTTACATTACATATGATTCTTTTGTGCAAAAATGGTTGGAATACGCGTTTGTACATGTGAAATAAATAAATACGCCTTTGTGCATGTGAAATAATAAATACGCCTTTGTACACAGTAAATAAATAAATCGGCATTGGAGCCATTGTAAGGGAGGATTAAACAAACGAAGCTTCAACAATCAGCAAGAGGGCGAGCGGGCTCATTCTTCCCACGGTAGCAAAGAAAAAGGGCGAGCGACCGACAATGAAAACGGATATGTGCTCTATAAATTACTTGCGGCCGTCTTGTGGCGGCCGTCTTGTGGCCGTCTCGTTGCCGTCCATCCTACGCGACAACTCGATTTTATTAATACTCGATTTTATTAATAAAGATGGATCTGAAAAATTTTGTCCATTACAAAAGAAAGTATCACTGAGAAAAACTTGCACATTGCCGCAACAACTATAGCAGCCTTGCTCCAATTTACGCCAGAGGCAAACATTTTTAAAAAAAATTCACGGTGGTGACGTCACGCTAACACATACTCATGCTAAAAGTGTAGTCGTTATTCATGCGGTTAATCATGAAAACCACACACGTCACTGGATTTTAATTTTGATAACCCACACTTTTATGATAATCTAACATTTTTTCCCGGGTCTACACAACTTCAACTCCACCATCTGACAGCTCCCCCACGCCTCATGACCGACCTTTTATAACTACACAACAGAAATTCAACCTGCACAGTCCATTGCAAAACCAGCGTAAACAAGCACATTTGCGACTGGCGACATTTTTCGTGCCAACACTAAAAAAAAAACCATGCCGCATATTACGTTGACTGAACAATTTAAACCTAACCCGGCAAACCTTTTGTCTCAACGGTACGATAAATAAGCTACTGACACTTTGAGATACACCTACGACTCAAGACCATACCGCATTTTTTACTCAAATCTTGCTTAAACTGTTAAAACTAGAAAAAATACGGCCTTACCTTAAACAGGAAATTCGGAAGCGGGGACAGAAAAACTATGACGTCTTCATGTAGACCTTACTACAGGAAGTTTCTAAACAGGAAGTTTCCGTTCAGGTATTTACATCACTCGTATGTAAAAATTCTTAAATTCGCTGTATAATTCACAAATAAAATTTACAATTAAAAATTGTAAAACTCGTACAAGTCGATATGTTAGCTTGACGTCACAACTCACCATTAAAACACATGTGTACGAGAAATAAGCCGTTAACCGGCGATAATAGCTCATTTGCTCGAAACTGGGCAGTCCAATTATCGGGGGTGGAGGGAAATCACTCGCGCTACACTCTCGTGAGATTTCCCCCACCCCTTTAATATTGGCCAACCACATTTTTTGCAAACGAGCACTTATCGCCAGTTAATTGCATATTTCTCACTGATATCCATTATCTATTGAAAGATGAAAAACAACAAAAACGTTAACTGAATTTTGCTCAAAACAACTATAGGTATTATTGGAGAAAATCTGCATCATCGTTTCCACAGTCTTCTTTGAAAAGCTACAATTCTTGCCCACAATTTCGGGACCTTAGAGCTTTTTTTGTCTATAAATCTGGGACCTTAAGGACATTTGTTTCACCCAAATCTCTACACCTTCGATATTTGGAAAGGGGGGGAGGGGGGAGGTGCCTATGGGCCTAAGTCACTGAATGACGCAGCGAAACCACAACGAAATTGTTTCAGGCTGCATTTATGTATAGAAGATCGAAGTTAAAAGCAATTTACGACAGTGTCCTGTAGCTCAGTGGTAAAAACAGAAGTTGTAGTGAATGCAAACGCCTGTATCGTTAATCGAATGACAAGCGTCAAAGCTTCTAACCATAATTTCCGGGTGTTTGTCTCTTCCTGGACACCAAACGCTAGACCTCGCAAGAGCATTAATGCAGACAATTTTGCAGTGTCCTAAATGAAGCTCACGTAAAACTTGTTGGCACAAAGCAGCAAACAATATGGTGACCCCCAAAAAATATGGTTAAACCAAAATTAGTCTAAAGATACTTCATTATGCCTACTAAATATGCATTTATAGCATCATTGTTCATCCTGAGTGCAGCATCTTTCGTGTGGCGATAAACCCTCGATGAAACTATTTCTTTTACAGAAGCTTTTTCTAACTGATCGCTTAAGATGTGCAAGGGTTCTATTTCCTGTAAATGTAAATGTGAAGCAAGTCAGACCTTTCACTCTTCAGGGATATTCCTGACTAACTGTCAGCGGTCAAATTTGCCTTGTCGGGGATATGATGCACATCACATTGGTAGCCATTTACAAATAGGGCCCAGCACTGAAGACACGACCCCACCATGACTAGAATGTTAACCTTGTCAAAAATCTCATGAGCGCCACAAGACTTTCGAACGTAGTGGGGTTTTGTTCCAATCCCTCCTCTTCTCAGATATTTTTAATGAAGTTTGGTAATGTACTTTGGACAACCACATAGCCAGCTAACCAGTTCCCAAGGGTGCTTTTTTAAAAACATTAAAAAAAAAATACTGTAAGTGGTGATGTGTCAGAAATGGTTTTTTTTCCTGAAAGCTGCTTTGTCATGTTTGGTCTGGTCATCATGGTCGTAGCTATTTAAACTATGATAAAGTTTCCATTATTTCTTTAATCTTCATCACTAGTAGTACCACCACCCTCGTACATATTTGTGTTCACCTTTTCTAACAAAGCGATGCTTGATGCACTGTTTGCAACATTGGTACGGTTTGCCATTTCATGTGTTTGATGTGCAAGGCATGTATCTCGTTTGTGTATTTTTTCGGCCACTGACTAGCAAACCTGATTTTCGTTTGGTTTGCTCACACAATCAGTGCATCCCCAGATCCGGACTCCATGCACTTACACATGAAAATTTCCACCGGAAATAAAGAAATACTGCTTTGCACAACAAAGTCCAAAACTTTAACCCGCCGGCTTTGTAATTTTTTTTCTAGGCTAGGCAGTAAGTAAATCGCGTTCTCAATATATAACCAAGTTTTGCTAATCCGTTAACTTTAATTGTCCATGTGACAGCGCCTATAGCCAGCAGTTAATGCCCCATTCACCATGATCTGGCTCGACCAGGTGTCACCCCGCACTGCCTTGACACGTCCCCAAACGCCATGGTTTCGTGGATGTTATTATTTTTCGTATACTGCATTTTGGGTCGAACATGAGTTAAATGCTTTTTCGTAGTAGAGGAATGGTTGCAGATTTGACTTTTGTGGCTTAATAGATGAATTGTGGCCATTGAAGCTGTTATTTTCCTTACAGTTTTTTATTAAACTTTGTTTATTTATGATAGTAGCGTGAGTTTTCAGTTTATTACCAACAATCATTCCGCTTACAATAATTCAATCTCTTCATTATTAGATGAGCTTGGCGTAGTAGTAGTGCCTTGACGCTGATCCTGGTCCTGAGTAGCTAACTCCACCATCAGTTTAATATTAACAATTGCTTTTACCTGAAGAATTGTTTTATCAATAAAAAGTGAATTTTTAATTTGTTGCCTAAAGTCGTTCTGTTTACAATCATCCAATCGCTTAATTTTTAGAAGCGATTGTTGGAGTAGTAGTATACCTTGCCGCTGATCCTGATCAATACTTGCAGAATGAAGGTTTCATAAATATTGATACGTGATGTATCATCGCTTACATCGCTGGACGGGAACACTTTAGTGAGTTTAGAAAGTCAAGTCAGGCAAGGTCTTATAAGAAACAGCTCAACGGTTGGGCACTATGAGGTTATGTAAAGACTTGTAAGCACTTCACTTCGTTGTAAGCATGTTGCCGACCTGCAGCCTAAATAACTAAAACTATGTGATGTCATTGAAACGTAAACTAACAAGGCCTTCTGGTCTGTCTGAAGGGTGAAACGTCTGCCACAATAGAAATTTATGGAATTTTTTCACACCAAAGACTGCTGATAATACTTTTCGGTCAAATTGAGCATAGCTCTGCTCGGCTTTGATCCGACTCCGGAAATGCGAAACCAATAGGCCTATCTTCGTCAGATGGCATACATCAGTTAGGGTTGGAACACTAGCATCAGAATTTCTAGCCTCATTATCGACTTTATGTTATTTTTTTCGAATACTTATGATTCTCTTTCCTGTGCATGGTCCAACTTTCGGTTTTAAGCCCGAAGTGGTGTACTGTGAATTGTCAAATCTAGGTCTACATACAACACGTAAATGCCCCCTTGGATCCACAAATTGGCAAACACAGTCCTTAAATCTGCAGTCAGGATGCACATGAGCGGAAAAACTACAACAATGACACTTAACATGGGTTTAGGTCTTTTAGGCGGTTTAGTTTTTATATAAATACTACTACTACCAGTCTTTTTTTCCTTGTAACATTCTTTTCTGCACGCTCTACAGCAAGCACGACTTCACAAGTTTTATCGAAGTAATTTTATCAGGATCTAGATTCATTAATTCCTTCTGCATCTTCTGGTATCCAAGATCTTCTACAAGTTTATCCCTCAAAGCATCATTCAAGAACGAGCTACCAAACTTGTATTATTTTTGGTCTCTTAAGTTCGCCAATGTTAAGAGACTAGACTCTCCTTACACGTGGACTCTTTCTGAAATGACACCCTGTTGCTAATAAAACTAAGGGCTGATCAAGGTTGTATTTAAGTAATTAAAATTCAAGTCATCTAAGTTTTCCGAAGTAGGCAGTTCAGGAAAACACAGGCAATTAATTAAAGCAAAATGTCATCCTACCAACACCAGCAAGTAAGATTTTGACTTGCTTGTCAGCAGGGACATCAAATGCGTCAAAATATAGTTGCTCTCTCGTTGTATTAGACCAATCCTCTACATCCTAGTCAAACTCCTCCAATTTTGCATAGGATCTAGAAGTCATGACTAAGCTTAAGCTGCTAGAACTAATGCAAATATCATGCGAACTACCTAAACCATTAGTAATTTCAGTACCACTTAAGACTTAATTTAAATCTAGATTGTTTTAGTAAAGATTGGTCAGCAGCTTTAAAAATAATTCTATACTCACTATCACTCCTCTGTGACAGGAAAGGACTTAATTTAAACTCTAAATACTGAAAACTGCTAAATACTAAAGCCACGAAAGCAGTTAAAATGCAAAAACTGCTTACACATCTTACACATCAAATTATACTTGTTTAAGTCTATTAACAGGCTATTAATAGGCAACACTTGAGATGTAAAAAATATAGCATTAGGAGATTTGCGTAACATCTGTTACAACCAACAAAGTAATGTTACTTCCTTTAGAAGGTCAACTATTAGACCCTTCCAGAAATTAATTAATTCAAAAAGTTTATTTAAATTCAATAAACCATTGCTTCTTAACTCTTCACAGGAAGACACCAAGGTTTTTTCTGCTATTCAATTTTTATCGAAATTAAATAAAACTACTTAATTCTGCTCTTAGTTAGTTCTAAACCATAGGCTATAAAATTAACATGCAAGAGTAACCAGTGCTTAGTTAAAAACGTTTTATCAGTAATAATATAACGAGAGCGTAGTTTTTATCGATAAATTTTCTCAATCACGAGTTGCATTCCGAAGCTGAAAAAATACCGAGCGCTTGCACGAGGTGTTTTTATCAGCTTGGGAATGTAACAAGTGGTTGAGAAAATTTATCGATACTTAAACTACGCTCGAGTTATATTTGAAACGAGAAAATACCGTCTCTCTTAAACATCAACTTTAAAATAAAACTTCAATTTGCATAACACAGCCTAGTTGTACTGCAGTGGTTTCTCGCTTGAATTCACAATGCCTGCTTGCACGAAATGATGAAAGCGCACAAACTGTTGCCAAATGCACTCACTGGTTCGTTTAGTATCTATAGGAATCCTATTTTCTACTGTCGTCTCCCTAAATAATGTAGTTTTGTTTCCCCAACGATCTATCACAAACCAACCGAAACCGAAAGTAACTCCCCGTGAAAGCAGATTGTCGGGATGCTTCAACAAAAGTAAGTACGTGTTTTATTTTTAATCAAAATGCTGCTCATAGATTTAAAATAGAATATGATCCGTAACAATACTAAGTTTTACGACATTTGTTATTAATTTATTTCTACCATTTTCGGTTAATTCAAGTAACCTACCGTTTATTATTACGGTTTGGGGCTGCCTCGATCGCCACGCTCGTCGTAGTAGCGGCCATCGGCGATAGGCCTAACCAGAATGTCGTAACGCACATCGGCGGAAAGGTGACTTCAGTTACTATGGTAACCAAAGATTGAACACACATCGCCGAGACGTGAAATAATGTGTCACTTGACTATCAGGTACGTTGCATACGTATAGAAATTGGTTTAGACCTATCAAATGCAGTTCTTTCGCACTAAATTCATGCAGCGTAAGCCACGATACAAGACGAGTCGAACGTTAATTCAAGATGGAGGGATGACGCCGACGGTTTATTCTGATAAAATACCGTGTGGTCGTTTAACCGGTGTTAAAGAGGCGTGATTGGCTGGTGGCTGCCTTTTTTTGGCTTCCTATTGGTTAATGGCCGTTATAAACTTATGAAGGTATATTCTCAATATAAAATTACTAGTTTGCTTGACACTAGATACACAGTTGTTACATTAAATACAACTTTGCAACAACTAAAAATGTTGCCAAGACTTCAAAGTGGCAAGAAATCATCGCGTGTTGCAGTTAGTAGTACCATATATTCGAAGTCCCCCCCCCCCCCAACCACAATATTGCAACTGGAGCAACTTAGTAAGTCCTTGCTCATACTGTGATAAGCAGTTTAAATGTGATAAAAATCCATGGAATAAATGACCTGAAGGTTATTCACGGAATACCTGTATTTATCCCTCGTCCTACCTGCTATGGCACTTAAAAAACTGGTTGATTATCGGGAGAAAACCTACCAGGTCTGCCACCCACTGGTTATCCTTTGAGGTGACTAAATGGTTAACAGTTTGTGCTCTTCACCATTTGTAGTGTATGCAGACTACACTAAGACCGAGGGTACACGGAGGTTTTCTTAAGTCGCTTTATCTAAGTCAACGTAGCTTACGTCTATGTAGTGCTTAGAGAGCTTTAAGAACGTCCGTGTAACCACCTAAAAGCATTTCAAGTCGTTTTATCTCAAACCACCTCGTTACGTCGACGTAAGGAGTTGAAGCGCTTTAATAACCTACATATACCCACCTAAAACCCATTTTCTACGTCACTCTAAGGACTGCTTCCGTGTGATTGGTTGAAAAGAGCGCGCGTCACGAAAATAGGACGGCAACCTGTCAGTTCGTTAAAACTAAGTCGAAAGCCAGCTAGCTGAATGGCTGAATGGGGACTTGGGAATAAAGAGAGGTTTACTTGGGGGGGGGGGGGATTAGATATACGCGACTCTATATCGACTTGGCAGAAACCTCCGTGTGCGCGTCGATGTGAGTTCAGGTCGACGTAAGGTAAAGCGATTAAGAAAGTTCCTTGTACCCTTGGTCTAAGTTACTTTAACAACAGTAAGGACAGAACTAGTCTAGCTAGAGTTGAGATGAACTGTGGTAGGATGAAAAGGCTACATTCTGTTTTTATTAACAAGGGTAATGTTCTTGTCACATAACGACAAGAAGACAAGATCATTAGAGCACAGGGCTGGGCTATTACCACCCTCCATACACCAATAGGTATAACTACAGTAAGTAGCTAACCTTAAACATCACACCAGTTTCAGTAATTCCAGAGGAGTGTACAAATTGGTAGTTATATATATATATATATATATATATATAAAACATATAATTTGCCCATGCTTAAGCCACCTACAGCAGCCAACATCGCAAAAAAGGGTAAAATATTTTTGTTTATAAAAAGGAAAAGTGGCGTAGGTCAAATACAACTGTAATTGCATAATGCAGGCATATCCGTTTACAAGGACGAAGGTTATTCAAGACAATTTTATGGTAAAAAAAAATATATAAAAAATATAAAAACACATTTTATCACATTATTCATTGTTCATTTATATCACATAAGTTGATTCGTTCAACATTTCCGTTTACCAGCCTGCATGGTGTTGACAATCTGTCAGAATTTCATGCTTTTCAAGTCCTAAAAAAAGCTTTATGAAATTCCAGGCTTTCACAGCTTTTCCAGCTATATACAACAGTATAGCAACAAGGACAAAGGTTAAGGGTTTTAAGCACGGCCAATACGTAATGTTTTTAAAAGGTAGAAGGGGCAAAAAAAAAATAGGGTGGAGACAAAGTTCTGACCCTCTCTTAGTCAGTTTGAAAGGGTGGGTCCTCGTATGTCACCGAGGGCGACGCACACGCATTACAAAAAAACACCACCTCTTTCAAAGTCCCCCACCCCCTCCGTATTATTTTTTTTGTCCTGCCACCAACCAAAGGTCGTTCTATTAATGATCGTGTTTTTAAGAATCCGTCAGGCGTGACTGACGGGTAAATTTCGGCCAAAACGACTGCAATCGTACTTTGGAACCGTCATTTAAAACAGATGTGTGGAAATTTAAAGTTCGGAATTACTGGCAATTTACTCGCGACGGTGTTGTAAAAAAAAATGAGAAGCGTAGAAAAGAGAAACCATCTGCGGCGCGGGCGTAGTGAACAAAAAAATAGAAAGTGGATGGTATTTTAAAAGGTAAAGGCCCATGGGAAGAAGTCCATATTTTTATGCTGTGAACATTCGAGTTAACTGAGGGAGAGATTTATGTATGTTTTCAGCAAATGGTTATAGATTTTGTTTATATTATTTTAAGCAGCACATGATTAGTCGATTATACTAGCCTAATTTAGGTTACACACTTGGGATAAATCTGCATAGCTGTTTTTTTTAATAAGCTAACTATGCTGCTGCCTAGGACACTGATGCCTATAGGGGGCACTAGAACAGCTCCCGACCCGAGCTGCCAAGCCAATAAATAATAAATTTAAAGACGTAGTTGAATCTTATATAACAGTTTGGCTGGAAAGCATTTACTTGCCAGTGTTAGTAGTAAAGCAACTGTGGTCTTTTCAAAAAATTCTTGACAACAACTCTAAGGCTACTGCTACAGATTACTGCTTCGTATTGCTTCGTACTGCTTCATAACGTCAAGTTTCGCCAGGCTACGTCTTTAACTTTCATGTGTTCTTGTTCTCTCAGGAAATCTTAGCTACAATGTCACAATGATAACACAAACATTTTTTTACATTGTAATTACCCCAAGCTATAGGCGTTGGCGATGATCACTAATGTTAAAGCACGAATTTAACACTTTTATGTCACCAAAACTAAACAACCTATTTTCATCAGGATGAATTTTTTATTTATTTCTCAATGATGAAGTTGTTTAGTTCCAGCCTTAATCCCATAAAACATTAAAACTAACATTGCATTTGAAAAGGATAAAATAAAACATGGGTGTCATTTTCGGAGTTCGTCGAGAACTAAATTTTCCACTAAGAAAGTAATTATTATTTCCTAATATTTCTGATTTAACTCTTGGATAACAAAAAAGGGCAACGATAAAAGGATGCAAGGGTGCGGATTGTTCTAACAACTTTCCTTGCTATGGTTTGTTACACATTATGTTTGCAGGAAAATGACTATGACGCCACGTTTTCTTGGACTACGAGTGCAAAAATGAGGTAACACACTTGTAGACTCTACACAGTTACTGCTACGAGTGGTATATTTACGTGTTTTTTGCACCCGTAAGTGGGAGGAAACGTAGTGTCATGCAGTCAGTTTTCTGCAAACATAATGTGGAACAAACTATACCCAGATGCACCCCCTAGCAATTTTTAAGTGTTTCCTTCTGCCCAAATGGCAAATCGAGCAAGGACAGTCCAAATTATTTTTAAAATTACCAAGTTTACGTTAGCTTCTCAACGAATTAGGTACAAAGTAAAGAATAAGTAGAGGTTTCTCAGTACACCAAAATCTGTATGCAAAATAAAAATTTTCATGTAAAAAAATACAAATCCAAGGTGGTAAATAAACATGACTTACCGTTCATCTGGGAACTGCAGGAAGACCAGTGCGTGGATCAAGAAATAAAAAAAAAATTAATGTTGTCATCCATCTATTACGAGTATTTGTTTGTCTTCTCGACAACGGGTATTTGTATTGAAGTCCGCAGTGGAAATGTCGATAATCTTTATTCTATTGAAGTCCGTAGTGGGAATCTCTGAGGCTTGGGCGATGGGCGACTAGATAACGGTGTTGTTAAATTTCTAACGACCTTCAACAATAATTTGTAGATGCAGTGACGTCACAGTATTTTCATCCAATCGGGAAATTACAACAATGATCTATAAAACCGACCACTTATGGGGGGGGGGGCTGCCCTAGTCTATATCTCTGCTCATTAAAAAGTACAGTTTATGCTTGGTTGGTTGGGTGCTTGGTTGGTTGGGGATGTAAAGGATATCGCCCGCTTTCCGAGTGCTGGGATCTAACACTATCGAGGGCGTGCAGCGCCCGAGCCATTGTTGGATTCCAGCACGAGGAAAGCGGGCGATATCCTTCTTCTCACCCGTTTTGAAGCAATCAGTCCGACGTACATTGTTGAACGCAAGTGAGCGTGAGTGGAATTAGTAAGGGTCGACCTAGGATCTCTGTGTTAAACTTTCAACTTTGAGAGCGTATAACTCCGTCAAAATTGAAAAATTTTAAACCAAATTTGGAATCTAGCCTTGACTAGTCAAGGCCTGTCTACAGTCCAAAAATTGTGAAATTCAGTCCAGCCAAACCCGAGATACAGAGAGGGGCCAAACAGACAACTTCTTGTTCTTGTTCTGGGGATGTACCTTTCGTCTGTCCTCTCTACAGGTCAAACTATTTGTCCTGTAAAGCTGGTTCTTAGCTCATTTTACAGGTATTGCTCCGTAGATGTGCGCTATCCATAAGGCCTTTTCTAATTGGTCAAGTGGTTCAGGGGTTACGGAGCTCTAAACGACCAGATTGATTGTTTTACATTGTTTTAAACATTGTTATTATGCAACAATGCTATTTAGCAAACGCCAGCTGCAAGACATAGACTGAAGATTAAAGGATTTGTTTCTATTGTTAACATTAGAGATAGCCAGGTTAGTAAGGCCATAGCTATTTACCGAGCTTAAAGGCGGTGCAACAAAACAAACAACAAATTAATTATAAAGGTGTCACACATACCCAACCCCTCATCCACCACCACACCTATTTATTACAATTCTCAAAGTAACACGGATTAATAAACAAAAACGTATCGTTAAAAGTTAAAAGTAAGGGCCTAAAAGTCAAAACCTGTAAGGAACACGGACAAGCTTTGACTGTAAGAGTCTAGGTGTCAAATTTGGCCAGTAAGACGCTGCTAAGCATTAGACCCTTACTACCCGGTGATCATGTTAATGACTTAGTAAGGAAAATTGGAAATTAGCCAACAGCAAAATCATACACCAGACATAACGTAGTTCAGTATGCCACCTTTATGCACTTACGTTAAATAGGAGTGGCATGACCCGGATTCGAACCGGCCACCCAGTTTGCCCCCAGATCACTTGCATAGCACCTTAATCTCTCCGTTGGCTCCGATGAAACGTAAGTGCATAAAGGTGGCTTACTGAACTACGTTAGTTCTAGTGCACGATTTTCGCTGTTGGCTAATTTCCAGTTTTCCTTAAAATTATTTCCAGCGATTTATGTCTGTTTATTAATGACTTAGTAACTCAGACAGAATGGGTGTACACACTTACGCTTGTAGCAGGTTGTCTTGCTTGGAATCGCTGCCATGTTATCAAACCGGAAAAAAATGTCAACCTAAAGCAAAGTAGGAAACCCACACCCCCACTATCATTAGTTCATCTCATGGGTCTTTATAGGACGATTTCAGACAGCTGTTCGTCAAAAACCGGGTAGTAAGGGTCTAATGCTTAGCAGCGTCTTACTGGCCAAATTTGACACCTAGACCCTTACAGTCAAAGCTTGTCCGTATTCCTTACAGGTTTTGCCTTTAAACCCTTACTTTTAACTTTTAACGATTCGTTTTTGTTTATTAATATTGTTGTGTTTAGCCAGAAGAAAGTTTGTGTAGAATATTCGTTAAGACACAATGCTACACACAACGAAAAAAAGCAACGTTTTAATTTTGAAAGCGGTTGCAATGTAGTAATTACCATGAATTCTTGCACGATTTTCTTGACGTTTGAGTTGGTGTTGTTTTCAAAACTTGTTCCGTGTAATTAATTATATTCGGTTCCTGTATTCCTTTTTGTCATTTAATGAAATCAACGTTTGGAAAGCAGTGGTTGCAATGTTGTGAATTGTTGAACTTTTTTTTATCTGTTTTTTTTTTTTTTATTTGCTTCAGTAAATTTATTAATTTTTTTTGTTTTCTTCCACGAAATCAGTGTTCGTCATCGGAAACAGCACTTTTTCCTAAATACATTTAGTAAGTAATATAGGCTAAATATTTATTCATAGTGAAAATGACCGACAATTGGATAAAAGGTTACTGGCCCCGGCCCAACAGTTCAACAGGTATAGATACTGAATGATAACATTACAACTCTGGAATGAAATTATTTGACCACTTTTTTTTTAGTTTTGTTTAAAATAAAAACCGTGGCGTGTTTTGTTGATGTGTGGTTCATGGTAGTTGGCTGTGGTGGTAGTCACGTTTCTGAGGTTGCGCTGATTGAGTGAGTGAAGCGAACGAAATCAGCGTTCGTTATCGGAAACAGCACTTTTTTTCTAAATACATTTAGTAAGTAATATAGGCTAAATATTTATTCATAGTGAAAATGGCCGACTTTCTACGTTGGATAAAAGATCAGTGACCCCAGCACAAAAGTGTAACAGGTATGGATGCAGAATGCTAACATTACAACTCTGGAATGACATTATTTGACCATTTTTAGTTTTGTTTACCACTTGTATTATGCGCTAAGAAAAATGCGCACATTATTCGGATCACTTCCTTAAACATCTGTTTCATAATTTTTGCTAGGAGTGTTTGTCAGCACCATACAAGTTTCAACAAGAAATCTCCTCGAGCGCAGCGAGACGCGGCGAAATGAGCGAGCGAAACGAGCGACTCCGCAAGTAACTAAGTTAAAAGACACTCAATCTCGACGCATAAAACGGATTAAAAATACTCTTACCTAATCCTTCAAAGCATTTTAAGGGTTGGCACCATTTTCAAAGTTTTTAAAAAACACTGTATTGTATGAACTTAGTAACCAATTCAGCTTTTGTTTTCAGGAAAGCACGTTACCAGAAATTCTTTTCCTCGTTTTCTGATTTTTCTGATGAATTTGACTTTTTTTTCTCCGTAAGGCTCTGTTTGCCCCAGTCACATAATAAAAACCCTCCTTCACATAGCCATTTAACATCTATTTGAATTTTTTCACGAAGCTGGGTGGATTAGTTTTTTTTTTATTAGCTGCCAAAGGACTACCAACAGATTTGTGTGCTAATTAGTACACGAATGTGTTAGTAGTTCTTTGGCAGTTTATAAAACAAAAACTAATCCACCCAGCTTAGTAAAAAAATTCAGGAGGATGTTAAATGGTGTTGTGAAGGATGGTTTAAATTTTTATGTGCCTAGGGCAAACAGAGCCTTAGGAGAAAAAAAAGTAAAATTCATCAAAAAAAAATATGAAAAAGGGGAAAAGAATTTCTGGTTACGGTATTATCAATTCAGAATATTGTTTTATCGTTTCGAGAGATATCATAATCATTGGATAGATTGTATTATCAGTTGAAAATAAAGTTTACATTTGTTTCTGGTGACTTAGAACTAAAACGAATAGTATTTCCTGTCTGCGAATCGAACCCAGGACCTCTAGATGGAAAACCAGAGCTTTGTCACTAACCCAAGAGGAACAAATATTAGGCTGTTATTTGGAGTCTTAGAATTGACAGGAAAAAATACAGCCACCATGGGGATCGAACCCAGGAACTCTGGATGG
>JAHWFP010123825.1:0-16460 GCA_023313725.1 Lithobius niger | reverse complement strand
GAAAAAATACAGCCACCATGGGGATCGAACCCAGGAACTCTGGATGGAGGACCAGAGCCTTCGCCAATAAACCGAGGGGAACAGGGAGTACATGATTGAAAATAATGCTGTTATTTGGCATTTGGAGTCTTAGAATTGACATGAAAAAATACAGCCAGCCTGGGTATCGAACCCAGGATTTCTGGATGGAAGACCTAAACCAAGGGGAACAGATAGCATGAGACTGAAAATAAGGCTGTTATTTGGCATTTGGAGTCTTAGAATTTACAGGAAAAAATAGGGCCAGCCTGGGGATCGAACCGAGGATGAAACAACAGAGGTCTGCCACTAACCCAAGGGGAATAGATATTAGGTACTTGAAAATTAGGCTGTTATTTGGTGTTTGGAGTCTTAGAATTAACAGGAAAAAATACAGCCACCGAGGAACTATGGATGGAAGACCAGAGCCTTAGCCAATAAACCAAGGGGAACAAATAGTATAGGACTGAAAATAATGCTGTTATTTGGTATTTGGAGTCTTAGAATTGGTGGGAAAAAATACAGCTACTCTGGGGATCAAACCGTGGATTTCTGGATGGAAGACCAGGGACTTAGCCAATAAACCAAGGGGAATATACTGTATATGATTGAAAATAAGGGTTTTATTTGGTATTTAGAGTCTTAGAATTGATGGGAAAAAAACAGCCACTCTGGGGATCGACCATAGCCTTAGCCAATAAGCCAAGGGAAATAGACAGTATACGATTGAAAATAAGGCTGTTGTTTGGCATTTGGAGTCTTTGAATTGACGGGAAAAAATACAGCCACTCTTGGGAGATCCCAGGAACTCTAGATGGAAGACCAGAGCCTTGGCCCATAAACCAAGGGGAATATATAGCACATCATTGAAAATTAAGCTGTTATTTGGAGTCTATAGAATTGACAGGAAAAAATACAGCTACTCTGGCGATCAAACCCAGGAATTCTGGATGGAAGACCAGGGCCTGAGCCAATAAACCAAGGAGAATGTACTGTATGTGATTGAAAATAAGGGTTGTATTTGGTATTTAGAGTCTTAGAATTGATGGGGGAAAAAAACCACTCTGGGGATCGACCAGAGCCTTAGCCAATAAACCAAGGGAAATAGACAGTATACAATTGAAAATAAGGCTGTTGTTTGGTATTTGGAGTCTTTGAATTGATGGGAAAAAATACAGCAACTCTGGGGATCGACCATAGCCTTAGCCAATAAGCCAAGGGAAATAGACAGTACGATTGAAAATAAGGCTGTTGTTTGGTATTTGGAGTCTTTGAATTGACGGGAAAAAATACTGCCACTCGGGAGATCGAACCAAGTAACTCTGGATGGAAGACCAGAGCCTTAGCCAAGAAACCAAGGGGAACAAATAGTATGTGATTGAAAATAAGGCTGTTATTTGGCATTTGAAGTCTTAGAATTGATAGGAAAAAATACAGCCACTCTGGGATCGAGCACAGGATTTCTGGATTGAAGACCAGAGCTTTAGCCAATAAACCAAGGGGAACGTATTGTACATGATTGTAAATAAGGCTTGTATTTGGTATTTAGAGTCTTAGAATTGATTGGAAACAATACAGACACTCGGGGGATCGAACCCAGGATTTCTGGATGGAAGACCAGAGCCTTAGCCAATAAACCAAAGGAAATAGATAGTATAATTGAAAATAAGGCTGTTGTTTGGTATTTTGAGTCTTAGAATTGATGGGAAAAAAATAAAGCTGCTCTGGGGATTGAACCCACGAACTCTGGATAGAAGACCAGAACCAATAAACCAAGCAGAATAGATAGTATGCGATTGAAAATAAGGCTGTTATTTCGTATTTGGACACTTAAAATTGTAGAGAAAAATACAGTTGCTCTTAGGATCGAACCCAGGACCGCAGGATGGGAAACCAGAGCCTTTGCCACTAAACCAAGAGGAATAGAGAGCAAATGCTTAAAAATAAGGGTTTATTAGGTATTTTGAGACCTACAATTGACAGAAAAAAAATACAGCCACTCTGGGGATCAAACCCACCACCTTTGGTACAGAGCGGCCATTTTGTGCCGTTTTAATTAGGTAAAGAATGGACTATTCCAAATTGAGACAAAATCACTGATTGGTCAGAATTATGTCTTCTGTCCTGCCATTGTTCAGTTTCGATTGTGCATAAATTTCTCGCAATTTTTTAAAACTCGCAAAACTTTTTACGATGTTTTAGTTTTTGAAATTGGGCTTCAATTCTGAGGGGTGGTGGGTAGTTGGGTTTTCAAAAATTGCAGTTAATATACCAGGGGTCTTTTAGCATGATCACATGACCAGTTTGTGTGTGTTTGGCTCTCAGACTGATAAGGTGTCTGCAACAACATTGTCTGAGGTGACAATAGCCTCATTCATCCCTGAAAACTGTCCCAAATCCAGTCAAACTAACACCAACGTTGTGTGGGACCTCAGTGGGTCATTCTCAACTCTTGCCTCATTGAAAGGTCTGTTCAAAAGTGGACCCAACATTGTCTGGTCCACTTAGTTTCCCTTCCTTCCTAAAAGTGCTCCAAATTCAATGAAAATTAGCCAAAAACATTGTCTGGGGTGCCAGTTTTCCCCTGGTATTCCCTAAATTGTTTACCTCCTAACTGCCATCTTTCAAACCCTTTACAGGGACCTTCTGTGGACCTCTTGAAATTAGGAATCTACACCTCCGAAATTTGGGGGTACCACTGTCATTTTCTTAATGCTTGAAAAAAACTGGATAAAAGCAGATTTGAACTAGAAATCCCTTGGTTTGTAGACCAGAAACCTACCACTGAGCCATTTAGACATGTCACACATTTTGTAAATGGTTCCTTAAGTACTGTCACTATCAATGGCATGGAAAAAAAATTAGATGAAGTCAGACTCGAACCAACAACCATCTGCTTTGAAGCCAGTAACTCTACCACCAAGCCATTACAACCAAACATGTTGACCAGTGTAGTAATGCTGATAAACAAAGGGAAAGTAGTCTTTTTCGTTGTAATATTGATGGATTTCAACTTTCAAATACACTATCAGAACTGCCGTTTTGAGAGCTTTCCAAGTGTCTTTATTTCAAGACGTTAGACCAACCGTTGAGGAGATATTCGCAAAAGAGTGCGAAAAAAAAGAAAAAGGTCTATTCTTTTTTTATGTAACCTTGGTAAATCTTGATGGATTTCAACTTTAATCACACCATCTGAACCGCAGCTTCTAGAGCTTTCCAATGGCTTTTATTTCGTGGCAAGCGGCCCAGCCAAAATATTTACAAGCTAGGTTGAATAGTCTCTCTGTAATCTTATTCCAAGCAATTCTAACACATTCACATACTAATAGCATACTAATAGGATTACGAAGAGACTATTCAACCTAGCTTGTTGAAATTTTGCATCTGGGCATTAAATGGTACTGTGCCGTAGGTTTTTGTTTATTTTTTGAATGGGACAATCAAAACCTGAAAAATAAAAAAAAAACACAAATTCTTGAGAAAACGAGGAAAAGAATTTCTGGTAACGAACAGTTACATTGTGACTGTTATTGTCTAAAAAATTTGCAAGAAATCTATTTATAGCCATTGTACTCTACCGGAAATGGCCCAACAATATCCGGTAGAATACATGAACAATTCCTAACCACTCTTCTGCTCAAGTTTGGTTAATTGTTGTAATTGGCTTACGTTTGCTATTGGCTTGAAGCAGCCGTGGTTTTTCGATCAGCGTCTTTTGGGTAAACGCTGATCGAAAAACCCAAAAGACGCAGATCGAAAAACCATGATGCAGCGCAACCATTTCTTGTAAGCCTAAGTGCTTCTGTTTAACTGAAACTTTGAAGTGCTCGACTGCATAAGTTTCCTCAGCATTGATGGTGCTACATGCATAAAAAGCCTCTGCCACACCGTAGTGTTTTTTGACGTTGTAGTTGCCCTCTACCGTAAGAGAGTTGTCACAATTACTTCATTAATTGACTGATGTTTGAATGACAGGAACCTGACTTAACTTTCCGTTAGGGTTAGTTACTACCTGGAGTTGTTTGGGCTCACAACTTTCTGAGTTTCTCTTCTGTACCATAATAATAATAATAATAATAATAATAATATTAATAATAATACAACTTGATCGCATACGAGCATGCAAAAGGGTTTGGCTCGGGTCATGGTTGTGACCACTAACATCCATCCTGAATATTAAAAAATAAAACGTGAAATTGGGGAAAGAAGAAAATTAAAGCAGATGATGCTTCATCTCAAAAATCCATCCAAAAAATTTATATATCAGACTAAATCCAAAAAATAAAACATAAAACATGAAATGAGGACCCACACATTCTATGTATAAAACACATTAAATAAAAACGCAATATCAAGGTAAACCCACCTGACGTACTTCTTGAGATCACATTTGGCTAACCTTATTTTAAAAACAGTTAAAGAAGAAGCTGTGACAACATCAGGTGGTAGGCATTCCAAACTTCAACCACTTGGTTCGAAAAGGAAAATTTGCGGCACAAGTCACGTAAACAAGGTCACGTATTCATTTTAACGAAAGACCTCTCGTCCGACTGTCACCTGTGATGCTGAAAAAGTGATTATAATCAAAATCACACAAATGTGTAATAGTGGAATGGCATAGGTCCAAAATACACTTGAATTGTGCATTTTGTAATAGAGGCAAAAGATTTGGCACGGACATGGGCCGATACAGTTTATAACGATCTGGATATGGAGGCATCGTACAAATTAAATATTTTCAAGATGGCGGACAAAACTGCTGAAAATCAGTGTAGTGACTCTACAGGGTGGTGCAGAAAGGAAGGGCCACCCTTGGCAATCAAAGATGGTTAATGTTAGGAGAATGAAACTCTGCATAGTATGTAGGCGAACGGGGGACCAACTAACCATGTGTCGAACTCTGACATTGAAGGAAATTTTCAAGGTCATCGTGATGCTAACTTTTTAACCATGCTTCGTGGAACCCCAGCATAAATTAGAAACTTGCAGACATTGACAAGGCATGGCCATTGCAAAAAACGGAACGAAATTCGGTACGCTAGTTTAGGAATTACGGAAAATGCAAGCATCATTCTGTTGTGCTGACTGAGTGGCTTTCCTGCCAAACAGTGAGTGTGAAATAAATTCAATGGTTCTGAAAGTACATGAAGTCTGCTAGGAAACAAACAGCAACTGACATCCCGATGACTCGACACCAGCTTGGCACAATCTGCTATATTCCCGTATTGGCAGAATGGTGCTGCATGTTATGCAAGGTAGCATAATTTAGACACCGTGGTCATCTAGAAAATAAAACTAAAGTTGCCCGTCTCTCAGGGTAACATTTCTGATTTTGTTTCAGAGTTGATTACGGTTACTGAATTACGCCAATTTGCATATGCTGCCAACATCATATACCTATCAATACAATGCGTGTACGAAAGACCCTGACAGAACTTTTTGGAAGGAAAGCCAATTGGTCAGCACAACATAATGATGCTTTAAATTGTAATTTCCCTAATTCCTAAACTAACGTACCGAATTTCGTTCCGTTTTTTTTGCAATGGCCATGCCTTGTCAATGTCTACACGTTTCTAATTTACGCTGGGGTTCCACGAAGCATGGTAAAAAAGTTAGCATCACGCTGACTTTCAGTTAGCATCACGCGGAAAATGTGCATCAAGATCAGTGATCGACACATGGCTAGTTGGCCGCCCGTTCGCCTACATACTATGCAAAGTTTCATTATGCTAATATTAACTGCACCGGGCGGTTTTACATATCGGCACCGGGCGGTTTTACCTTAATTTTGGCATGCTGAATCCGAATATGTCCAGTGCCAAGTCGAATTTCTCCTCCCAAACCCGGAATTCAAGACGGCGTCCAAACATGGCACCCAAAAAACAGATTTTTGCTTTTAGCGCCTAAACCGTTCACGCGATCGAAAATAAACCGGTTATCAATTATGTTTAGAATAAAATTAAAATCTATTCATATTTTTTGTAAAATTAACCCTTCTGGCCTAAATTTGTCATTTAAGTTCTATTAGGCCATTTATGTATGCTGTAGGTACAACAGCGCACACCGGTATTATAATTCCTGACTTTAAACAGCTGCAATTACGATCCACTAACATACTTGGGCATAAATGAAAGGTGAAGATGTATATTTTCCAACAAGGGTAATTAAAACAATTTATTTTAATTAGAAGCTAAGCTACGATCAGTTTATCTACGGTGTAGCGCTTTAAATTTCGCACCATTTTCGACAATATCCATCTTTAAACTGCATCAGTCGCCGTTCTAATTCTGATAAATGTATGTTATTAGGTTTAGATGAAAGATGAAGATGTATATTTTCCAACAAGGGTAATTAAAATAATTTTTTTTGAATAGAAGCTAAGCTACGGTAATTTATCTACGATGTAGCGCTTTGATTTTCGTATCGTTTTACGATAAGTTCCATCTTTAAACTGGTGTAGTAGTCGTTTTAAATTAGATAAATGGATGTAATTAGGCTTAAGTGAAAGATGAAGATGTATATTTTCCAATAAGGGTAACTAAAACTATTTTTTTTTAATTAGGAGCAAAGCTACGACAATTTTTCTACCTTATAGTGATGTGCTTTTTGCGTCAGTTTATCACAAGTTCCATCTTTAAACTGCTACGGCAGCTGTTATGACGAGATAAATAATTTTAATTACCCATGTTGGAAAATATATATCGGCCGAATTACATCCATTTATCTGAATTAGAACCGCTACTACAGCAGTTTAAAGATAGTACATGGCTTAAAATGACGCTAAAATCCAAGCGCTACATCGTAGATAAACTGCCATACTCAGCTCCTAATTAAAATAAATCGTTTTAATTACCCTTGTTCGAAAATATATATCTTCATCTTTCATCTAAGCCTAACCACATCCATTTATACGAATTAGAACCGCTACTGCAGCAGTTTAAAGATAGAACTTGCCGTAAAATGATGCACAATTCAATGCACTACAATAAACTGCCGCTCAGCTTCTAATTAAAATAAATCGTTTTAATTACCATTGTTGGAGAATATACGTCTTCACCTTTTATTTAAGCCCAATTATGTTAGTGGATCTTAATTAGAACTAATATTCCAGTTGTTTAAAGTCAGGTTTAAACCAGATGCCTAGACTGCTAACTTCGAATAAGTGTTTTAAATGTTCGTCAGACAAAAAGCAAGTTTAAGTTGTGGAAGTAGTGTTTAAGTTGTACCAATGCGGAATGTACTACATTTTATAGCACAGATGGAGCTTTGTCGACGTATTCAGATTTATCTTCCTAAGAAGTTGCTATATTTGTTAGGTTATGGACGTTTAAGCTGAAAACGATGAATAACATGAAAACGATCAATTCGGAATAAATTTACATCAAATTCAGGAATAAAAAGTGCTTCTGATAAAGAAAACTGAATAATCTCTTGTTGATGTCTAATTCAACGTATTTTGCAATGCTTGTTTTTGTAGTGTAACTTCTGGTTGCAGCTTGAGTCCTTGACTGACTCAGTTTTTACTTCACAGGTAAACTAAAACTTTTTAGAAGTACGGTATATTATGGAACCTGCATTTATAATTAAATCGTTCCTTAAGTTCCATCCATTGTAGAATGCTAGTGCTTCTACTTTCAGGCTAGGGCTTCAACTTCCTCTATTTACAGGCCAGGGCCGACGATTGCTGTAGTTACTAGCGGAGTTAACATAGGTAAGTCTACGGTTCTGAGTTTGTCTTCTTTCTTAAGAGGGGTAACATTTTAAGCTAACGAATAATGCTGGTAAACCCAAAACTATACTGCGAAAGCATTTGTCAAAAATGTTTTCATTAATCAAGAATGGAAGAGGTTCCCAGCTTGCTCATTGAATGGGTGCAGTTGGCTTATCTTGCCCGGTCATTAGGAAACCCCATGTACCTTGACAACGTAGCAGTGCTCACATGCTGTAGATAGCACAGTCTAGCCATTGCATGTACTGAATATTGGTAACTATCTTAACTATGTCCTCCATATTTAAAGCAATTTGTACAGAGGGGAGCAAAAAGTTTGGTCTGCTAACAATGACCAACTACAACAATTAAGATTTGCGGTATTGTTACGGTCTATTGCATTGAATTGAATGTAACAATACCATAATTCTTAACTGTTCTAGTTGATCATTGTTAGTAGACCAAACTTTTTGCTCCGCTGTGTACATACTCTTCTCCCTTTAAGTTAATAAAGTCAACAACTTTCCTTTAATTTATTCATCAAAATCTGGCTTATCAAATATTTCAATCATTTTGAACGCTGTTCAGACTGTTCAGCCTTGCTCTTGTATGCCGTGAAGCGTCTAGTTTTCCATAGTCTTTCTTCTGTTGTCCTTACTTCTTGGATTGAAAAAAAAATGGCTAAGTGGAATTCCTACCTTTAACTATCATTTTCTGTACCATTAGTAAAATTTACCTGAGCTCATCTGCCATTTTATTTTGTCTTGTTTGTGAACTGACATTAAAAATTAGAGGAGCGAAAACTGCTTTGAACTTTAAAGGATTTATTCCCAGTGTAAGCAAAATAATTTTACATTGTGAGTTTTACAGAATTTCAAGTTAATAGAAGAAAGCTAAAAGCCCACCTTCACGATACGCTGCTGCTGAAGAAGTGAAGCTCTGCTGCTTGGATTTTTGTTTTTACACATAGAGGTTCCTAAGCTAGTAGCTTCTACTCAACCTTTGGTTTCATTGCCTGGAAGCTTCTGGATTCTTCGGGGTCCAGAAAGTACAGCTCTGCCCATGACTGGTAAAAAGGGACTTCCTATTATCTTCGTGTCCATGATGTTACTGATGACAAACTGGTCATGCATTATATCTGCAATGCCCAACATGGTTGCAGGCCAGTTTTGCACGGATGGTTGTTCAACCCCTACTAGCGCTGCCCTTGTGAAACAAAAGCCATTAAGCCTCATTCCCCCCCCCCCCTTGTGAAACAAAATTCCAAACGTGTCCTTCATTCGAGAAGAGAGACACACAGCATCTGTCCCAGTCGACCTTGTGGCAAGTGATGGAATATGAAGGGAGTGTTACAGGATGGATACTCCCACAGTCTAGGGACATGTAAACATGTATAAGCGCCTTGTTCTACTAAGGATTTGTTGGGGCTAGGAAATATCGGGACAGCAGAAATTTCCTATGACTCGCTTGTTATGACTTGTGATTTTATGATAGCCCCTTGGCGTAAAGAAAACCTACATCGTAAATCTGGCCTATTTTGGATAGATACCTAAGAATTTAATAAATACAGAAACAGAACAGTGGCTCCATCTGTCGGCTGAATCGAAACAGAACAGCTTCATCTCTCGGCATTAATTTCGGTTGTTCCGCGCGAAACAATGGCGGTACCCATTACGTGTTTTGGTGATGCAGTAATTAAATTGTTGTATAGGACGTACGTAACGTATTCTTACCGCAATTCTTGTGTTTAATTATTGTGTAAGTGATCCAAAAGTGAAACTTGGGTGGGTGACCGCCTGGGAATCTGGCTGTTGCAGACATAGGGCCTTAGGGCTTCGGGCAGATGACCAGGAGTGGTTAACGCCCGTTAAACCCTTTAACCCTTTTTTTTCAAAAGTAAAACATGCAGTATCAAAATGGATGTAATTGCCCTTTATGTGCAAAAGACAATGTAAATAGGTTTGCATCTGAACTTATTCCACCCTTCTGGAGCCCGTTTGGCTTTCCGCCCTGTTTAATACTAAGAATTGCTCAGTAGAATCGCTAGTGCAAAGTTAAAAAAAAACGAAAAGGTTCGTATAAGTAAGTAACTGTAACTATAACTAATAAACTACGGCGCCACCCAGGAGAGTGAAATATATGTCTATTTTAGTACATGGGGGGAAACATAATGCCTTTTTGTAAACGAATGACATCAAGTTTGCACAAGAAATAAACAACCATACGATTGTTAGTGCTTTGTAGTCCTTTCAATTCAAATAAACTTTTTTTTTGAGGTTTGTTTATTTTGGTAAAGAACGTAGCCTATAACGGCCTTTTAATTTTTATGATATTTTTTTGGCTTCAGTAATAAAGAGTAGGTACCAGCGGAGTTCTGTTTAATAGTTTCAGAACGTTTTAAATTGCTTTCTTAACAAGCGTCTGATATGTTTGTAAATCATGTTTACGGAAAAATTGCTGGTGTAGTTGCAACTGGTTATTCGCCAAACCAACTCAGACATTATATCAGCGTGAAGGCTTATTTGCAAGTGAGAAGCAAGCAAAATGTATGAGAAAAATTAATTACCAACTTGAAGTAAACCTGAAGATTAGCCTTTATATAGCTAAGATGAGACGAAACTGAATTTGTCGCGCACTTGACCCTCACCTTGTAAAGACATCTTATCAATTTCGACTGAAGTAAACTTTTCTCGTCTTGTACATCCTTGATCATTGTCTCACGACGGAAAGGGAGGCACTAGCCAAATACGCTTTATTATGGCTTCCATGAACCTGAAGTTTTTCCTTTTTGCTACACTAAAAACACTTATGGTTACAATTTAGCAAAATATTACATAGTATATTCGAACAAATAAGCCTAATTAAATTGTTGGGGTGATGCGTTTCAAGACATAATAAGTTACGTCTGTGTATTGCTGGCTGAATTGCTGTTGTTTTGATAGTAGGAGACATTTTATTCTTAAAAAAAAATACTCCCTGCTAGGCTGCCAATCGATAAAGACTGCTACCAAACTGGCTAAGTCGTATTTACAATCCCTCTTGAAATAAACGATGGATGACAATCCTGGCTGATACAAACAAAACTGCCGCATTGTGTTCTGGCACAAATAAAACGTTTTGATCTATTCCTACTTTTTTTGTTCCTTTGGATTTCAATTCCTCTATTTATTTTATTTCTTTGTACTTTATTTCTTTTGTATTTTAATAATTCATTTGCATTTTTTCTTCGGATATTTTTCCTAGATATTTACCTGTATTTTCTTTAGTTTAGATTTATTTCCCAAATACATCCTGAAAGGCATCTCAAGTTTCAAGACCCCCCTTTAAGAGCCTTGGTTGTCTCAGGCCTTCTGTCGAACACATCTACAGCAAGCTCGCGTAGCACGCTCACGAAAAAAAAAAAAGTACCGGGCTCCCGATCCCGTAATGAGCAGAAGCTACGGGTAATGGATTGGATTGGAATTATACGGCAACGAGGGGGATCGAGAAATAAGATGAAGGATGGGGAGTGGGGGGGGGGGGAGGTAGGGGTGCAATTCCTTGGCTTTTTCTAGGGATCCCCTCTGCACTAATGGACGGATGTACTTAGTCTGAGGCAGGGAGAGGCGTCTTGTGGACCGCGAAATCGGATCTTGTGGCTGCATAACTGCTTCCTTTCCATCCCTACTAAGCCCCAAAAAAAGCGGGAAGACGGTCGTACGTGTTGGATTGATACGCACATGAGACATTATTATTGATTTGATAATATCGTTGGAGCAAATAATCGAGAAGGCGAGAATAATTGAGGAGCGTTAAGTCACACAAAGTCTATTTTTTAATGGGTCAGACACGGACTGAACACGGGTTGAATTTTTTTATTGGATTTTATTTTTTTTGAGTTCTTTCTTATAAATCTTAACTTTTATTAATAATTCTGGTCTTAGCAGCCGACGTCTACATTTGAATGATTTTAAAACCCAAATTCACTGACAATAAAAGCATTCGTAAATTTTTACGAAGTTCCGTTTTCAGGCTGAATACCATAATCAGTCACATATTTCAGTAATGGCTACGTCATTAAAAAACGGCCAACGAATGCAAGAAATCGAAAAGTTCAATAAAAAAAAACCCCGCTATTTCACCAGGAGTGAGATTCTTCCGTATTTGGTCACCTAGGTGATGCCTTCACTCATCTTTCATAGGTGAAGGAAGTGGTGTGCCTCTTCCTTTTTTTTTTTTTTTATTTTTGGTTTAATTAGTTCTTTTGAAGGTCACACCTAAGATTAGATATGTGTAATTCCTCCTCACCAAATGGGTGCTCCCACAGTGCAATAAATGCCCTTTATGTTTACCTGTTTTTTTTGTCGAGAATATTAAAAAACACTTGTTCTGTAAATACACTTAAAAAATTATTAAGACTATGCATGCATACTAAAACCCTTTAGCATGTATGGTCTTACTTGTTTTGTTTGTGTATCATTAACTCAAGTTTTTTAAATGTAACTCTCGACAGCTTATCAAATATTTAACGAAATAACGTGTATTTATTGCACATGGGAGCATCCGTTCTAGCGACACTTCTTTAGTCCGTTTTACGTTTTTAAATGACGCAGCTAGTGCTGAAATGCCAGCTTGATAACGGTATTGTGCATGATACCGAAAACGCCATAAATTGTATGAATGCTTGAAGTGCATGGCCATCATATTCTGCGTGAATAAAAAAACAATTGCATAAGCGTTTTTTTTTTATCATGGTGCTTTCATTTTATATTGTAATCACCGTTTTAGTTCTCACCTTGTCTGTACACAGGTCGTAAAAACGTTTGTATTTTACTTGTATTTTCTTTACATGTTCTATAATTAATTTTATATGCCTTCCAGTTCCCTTAACACTTTTTACACAAATGGAGACATCATCGGGGACTTCACGAGTCTTGGTAGGTCTAACCTTGGTGAAAGTTGGTGATACGCCTTTCCTTCGGGGGCGCGGAATTGTACCGACACGGAGTTAAGTTAACTCCGGAATTTTCATAAATATTGACCCCTGTGTTGGACCCGGAATTACAATAACTTAAGATTCGTAATTTGCTTTAAAAGTGTCTGAAACAATCCGGAATTGTAGTAACACGGAATTGTAGTAACACGGTTTCTGATGTTATATGTAAAGCCGCAGCGAGCGAGGCAGGGATGTATTTTAATCATCAACGAAATCAGGAGTTACGGTAAGTCCGTGTTACCTCAATTCCGGCGGCCCTTTTCTTCTTCCCTACACTTCCCTTCTCTTCATATGTGCACATTTTAAAACTATTTAATGTACAATCACTTATTTTTAGCAAGCCTGTTTCTCCTTTTAGTTTAGGCGGTGTGTTAGCGGCACTTATGGTCTAGTCCAGTCCTTCTACATAAATTGCAACCAATCGTGTTATTATTTCTAAAAAAAAAAAAACAACCGAAACTGTGAACGATCTTGGGGACGGGCGGAAGAGATTATTAAGAAGAAATATATTAAAAAGTAACTTTTTCGAAATGTTAAAAATCGCACATCCAACAAATTAGTGTAGAGAACCATGTAGAAGTACACATGACTAGGACGGAGCTAGCGCAAGCGTTCAAATTGCTGCCATTCAGCAGTATGATTGGTCTATCGTTGGTTCGTCACTGATCTGTCATGCGACAAGATTGGTGGGGTGGAGGGGGGGAGGGGAGGGGAGGGCAGTTTGACGCTTCCGTCGAACAGCTATTGCTCCTTTCTTCAGTTGCGTGTTGCGTACGACTTGTGGTTTTGGTCCCTTCGTTATCAAGTTCTGTGAATTATAAATATTATTTCGTTCATATCTTTTCACTTGTTATTCCACATTTAATTCATACTACTTTTTATTACCATACGTCGAAGCATAAACGGTAGCGTACACTAAAGTTATACTCCAAGAGTAGAATAAAACTTCCAGTATGCTTCCGAAACAACGGATTCTACAATTTCCGACGTATACAAAGAGGATAGGACTCAGAACTGACCCCGGTTGAACGTCGTATTTACTAATTAGGTATAGTGGTAAATATGAAGCGTTATTCTTTTCTGGGCATATGCTGAAGTACACGTGTACACGTGCCTTTCCTCCTTCCCCCCCCCCCCAAAAAAAAAAAAAAATTTCACATCTGCCATGCTGTACCTAATGAGTAAATTACGACTCTCCACAGGGTTCAGTTCAGGGTCCTTTGCTGTTTGCAACTCTCATAAAGGTAGAATCTTTTATTAGCTATTTTAACTGCAGTTTCGAATTCACGCTTTGCTCTTCCGTGTTAAAGAACTAATTCAAGAAACCAGTTCAGCTCTACAAGTGCCAATAAGATTTGTCCGAATACCCTTTCCCTTTCTTCTACAGTTGTAGCCAGCGATCACTAGGATTTCCATTCCTTCATTCATAGAAAGACGGTCAGCAAAAGAAAAAACCTGCCTACCCAAGCATCTATTGGCAAAATGCAAATTTTCTCTTTTTACAAGGCCCACAAACTGATGGTGGGATAAGGGGTTTCTTTGGGGGTGGGGTTTGGGGTTTGGAAGCTGTGGGAGCGTGAGTCTGCAGCACCCCGATAACCCATGTCCCCGACTGTGGCAACGCTGGCACACTTCCCAGAACAATAACTATCCAATACACAAAAGGGGTCCAAGTTAGTGAATGATTTACAAAGCAAAAGCTATAGGTGGATCGTGGCTCTGGATTTCCTGCCTCGAGTTGACGTGGCATTTTTTTTTAATGAGGTTTATCCAACCGCCGACTCCTTAAGCCTTATATCACGGTTGCTGCGGTGGGCACCCGGGGTTGCCCCACCATCACGCGCTGAAGACACGTTGTGGTTTCCCAAGCTTTGTTGTGGGAGATTACAATCGTCCAGGCTTTTGTTCTTGTTTCTTTTGTCGGGCGATAATCTCGTTAAGTTGCCCAATCAGAGGCAAAGGAAATGGCTGCTCCGAGATCCACCAGATTCCATGTTGATTACAGTTTTGTGAGATATGGCGGTGCATTTTAATCAGTTTGGATTAATGGTTTGGGTTGGATGCCCTTTGCTAAGTCACTGAACCCAATAAACTATAGGACCATACAGTATCTCCCGAATGCACGTTTTTTTTTTAAATTCAGTATCTTCGGAACGCATGGTAGAGCGAAGAATGGAAATCATTATATTTTCTCTCAGCTCCATTATTTTTATTCGGCGAACAAACTTAGAGTAATATTTTAATAAGTCGAAAGTTTTTTCTGTGAAAACTGAATAATAATAATAATAGTAATAAATGTTTATTCTACAAATGAGATTAGGACAGAGCAGGATACCATTAGATATCTCTGATGCCCTAGATTATGTAATGGGTATAAAAGGTTAAAACGTAGGTAATCGTAACTCCAGTCAAGTAAAATATTTTTTTGTCAATTAAATATTGTCTAAGCTTATTCTTGAATAAAAACACATTTGAGGTAGCTACCACATTCTGTGGCAGAGAATTCCACATTCGCCCCGCATGAGGCACGAAGTAGTGATGTCGAATATTGGTCTTTGCCCTCTTCCAATCATATTTCCATGAGTGGCCACGGGAAAATTTTGTTTTGGTATGAATAAGTGGAGGACCATCGCCCTGATAAATTTCAGTACGGACCAGTTTATAACAGGTACATATATAGGTCTATAATAACTCGTCTGTATTCAAGTGATTCTAAGTTCCGTTTGACCAAATGCTGAAGGAAGTTAATTTATAACTAGGCGCCTGAATATAGCGCAAAAAATGGTCAAACCTAGAAGTAATTAGAACAAAGATGAAACCAACGGCATTTGTTCTTAAAAACTGTCATAAACAACATATCAAAATTCTACCAAAATATTGTTGGTGGAAAGACGTCATTTTTTCGAAATGGCGCCCGAATTCAACACTTTCAGTTATTTATTGAAATACTGAATTCCCTTTTGCAGTTAGCAAAATTATATCCCGAACTTTATTGTTCCTCTTAAAATTTTCTTTCCAATGATACCAAACATACTGGAAGTAACTACCGGAAGTGGTACTAATGTGTTGGTAAAAAGACGTTATTTTTTTTTCAAAATAGCATCTGAATGCAACACTCTGAATTCCCTTTCACAGTTAGCAAAATTACATCCTTGCCTTTATTGTTCGTCTTGAGATTTCCTTTCCAATGATACCAAACACAACCGGAAGTACCTACCGGAAGTGGTACTAATGAATCATGATTAGTGGATAGATAGTACATGCCGTAATGGAAATAATACTGCCCAAAATTGAACCCATTGTTCACTTTGTGTGAAAAGCATTGAATTTGGTATGGATGCGCATGAAGGTTAACTGGGGGAAAAAAACTATGATAGCAAGTTCAAAACCCCCTGGGGTTGGGGGGGGGGGGTAACTTAATTCTCCCCAAAAGGCTATTTGGCTGTAACCCCTTAACCAACAATAAATCAAAGGCATAGTGTGAAGCAAAAATATTCAGCAAACAATTCTGGACAGAAAAGGTGACATTACGTAAAAGCAACCATTCAACCACAAAATCGTATTATCACCCATAATTCGTGGCTCGCGCAAACGCTCCTTTTTTCATTTGGTTGTTATAGTGATTTTCGTGTTATTGCGAATCCTCTAATAGCCCGAAATGGACATGCTTACATTTTGTGAAAGGTGGGAATCTGTTCTTTCCATCAATCCTAACCGATATTGTTTAACTTAGATAGTCTTACACCCCTTTACAAATTA
>JAHWFP010123824.1:7420-32837 GCA_023313725.1 Lithobius niger | reverse complement strand
AGATCTGTTCCCAAAGCCAACCCGTGCAATGAAACTCAGTCCCCCCCCCCCCCAACCTAGTTGTGGTGTATAACACTGCAGTTTTCCGTTAAAGCTTGTTTAATTTAATAGTAATACTTTATGTATTACCCAAACCAAAGAACTAAGCTTTAACTTGAGCCAATTCACGATTTGCATTTGTAAATAATCAATCCATAATCAATTTCCCAATGCAAAGGCCATTTCCCAAGGTTCAAGAGTTGAATACTCTATTTGGCCGATCTCTTACCATTCTCTACTCCTTCAAACAGCTCTGCTCCTAAACCCTTTGCCATACCGAGTTCTCCTCCCACTTTCCATTGTTTTCCTGGCCCTCAGCCAATCAGACCCCCGTAGCTCCCTTGCCCGTCCGCGCGAACTTCCGGTAGTGTGTATAAAACCCCAGCCCCAGAACGCAATCGTTAGCACAGTTCACAGATCTCTCAAGGTAGAAGGGTCAAACCTGGTGGGGAGTGGAAGATGTCACGTCCGTGGTTGCCATGCCGGGCAGAATGGTAGTGGTTGTAAGTAACTAGTTTAACTTTAGAAGTTTATCTTTAGGACCCCCCAATTCTAAATTTATAGTCTAAATTAAATTAACCTCTAGCTTGGAGTCTTTATGGTTGGTAAGCCTTATCGGCATTGCTGGTCTTTACCGCCATAATGTTAGAGTAGGCATCTCTTCCTAAAAAGCCGGTTTCATTCTTTGTTCATTTCTTAAATGTAAACAAACGGACGGTTTGATCCTCGCGAGGAAAATAACTGTGGGACGACTTGAAAACTACAGTTGTCAAATATAGTTGTAACTTAGCGGACGCGGTTCAGCTTGTTGGGTATTCCTGGATAGGAACCCAAGATAAAAATGCTTTTTCGTGTCTAAATTAAGTGTTTAAGGACAAACATCGTTGTTCTTGTATTAATGTGAAATTTTACTGTCAATTCAAGCCAAGTGTTTTTGCCAAACGTGTCAAAAGCTTAAAGTAGTGAACTCCAAATGTAAAGTGATTTCTTTGTCATTATTCTGATGTTTTAAAATAAAACCAATAGTTTTTAAATCTCAGGTTCGTTCCCTAGTATGATTAATTGTTTCTAGTGTAAATTATTATGTAGCCCATTTTAGCTTTATACTTCGTTAAGCCACCGTTGGTGGCAGTGTAATTACCGCATGCATTAAGGTTAGGCCTAGAATAGGACACCGACGCTCCATCCCCCATGCCGGGACTGTAGCCCATGCTGTGTTTATTATCGTAAAAAGTAGAAATAACCACGTAACTTTTATGCAAAGAAGTACTCGTCAACCAAGGATGTCGGGGGCGCTACAAGCACCTCAACCGTCATAGCGTCCGCCGCTACACCGTAGTAACTTCTAGCCTTTGAGATCAGTGAGCAATGCTCAGGACGCTGGCTTGCAGGTCTGTTTTATACCAGCTGCCTGGCAGCCAGGTAGAGGGTTAGCGCGTACCTGTAGGAGAGCGACGGGGGGATAGAGCGGGGTAGAGAGGTGACTCTTGGAGGAGGAGAGACTGACTCTAACCGGCCGCGCTGGCACTACCGGAAGTCGGCCATGACAGCGCGGACGGACAGGGTAGGTTGGGCGCTCTCAGCGTTATTACTGTTTGGGTATAAACGGAGCTGAGTAAACAAAGGAATTTTAACGGCTTTGGTAACAATTAGAGGCCTGGCATGAAATTGCAGTGAGTTTAAAACTCATAAACAACGTGAGAATAGGCCTATAAAAATAAACTACGATGTTAGGCATTGCATTATTTGAGGGGGGGGGGGACGTAGTTTGTTATTCTAATCATTATTAAAGTTTGCTAGATGGAAGATTACTGATCTATTGCTTGATTAATAGAAGGAAAAGGCTTTATACATTCGGATAAGGTTACTATGGTCGGAGCCCTGAAATAAATACAAGATAAACACTTTTTGGAGAAGTTATGTTAATAATTGCTTTAAAAGCACTAAGCAAAAGATTAAATGAACCAGCTTGTGTGTAGATGCTAAAACGCCTTTTAGTTTACAGTATTATTGCAGCCGCAAATAATAACAGGAGTGCAATCGAAGTTTTTATAACAAACCAAAACCGGTATTGAAGTTTAAAATAAAAACGTAAAGTCCGGGTCCTCATTTACCTTTATGTGGTTGAGTGCCAACTGACAGCCCCTCCTAGAACAACACTAAGCTAGTCGGCTTTATGCCTGAAAAAAAATAATTAATTACAAATACACAAGTTTTTCGGAAAATGGCGATCGGCGGTTTGCGTGCGGTGAGCTCAGTTTGGAGCGTTTTTTCAAAATGCTGTAGTTAATTGTAGACGAAGAATTTTAATGTTCTGTTTTCGCAGAGTTGAAGACAGAGTTCGTGGCTATTAAGAATTGAAAACAGGGATCGTTTCTGTCCATTTTCTAGGGAGTTACACTTAAAGTTGAAGGCTTCGGGAATAGGCCTAACTAGCGCTACCGAGTGCTAAGAAAAAAAATGGTTCCCCGAGTTTTTTATTTTTGGTGCCGGGTATCCTAACCAATCAAGATTTTTGGCCCACAGCCTTTACACGCCCCCACACAGAAGATTTTACTTGGGGTTCTTGTTGAACTCAAAGTAAAAGCTGGAGAAAAAAGTTAGTGCACACAGGAATGCTCAATTAAGTCGCCAAGCCATGTAATCAAAATTTGCATGAAAGTTCACAATTCAAGCAATCTCTTCCACTTTACCAAAAAATGAGAAGTCTAAGGTTTTAAGCTACTTAGTCCTAGCTCTGGATCGAATACAAAGTTATATAAACACTACATATACAACAATTAAAATGCCATTTTGTGTTTTTGGGGGACTGACGTTTTTGCAGCAAAATTAACTTGAATAAGAATTTACATTTGATAAAAAAACACTAAATTGCAAAAATTAACTGAGTGCTTGTCCGCGCTGCGTCATGCAGGAATATCGTACAAAGCACACAGAAAATTGGAGCAACGACATTTAATAAAAATTGACACTATTTTCGAGTTTTGATGAAAATTAAAGGCACATGTTGATATAAAAACACTAGTTTTTGGTTTTTGACCATAAGTTACAGTTTTAAGGGTTTTGTAGCTGTTAACGTTCAAATGATATAATCGCAACATTTAATGATCTAACCAGTCAGCCGTGCACAGAAAGTTATTTTTTTTATCTGGGAAAACCTCGAAAAATACCCCTGGGCGCACTCCTCCTCTTACAGAAAAATTTGGTCACAAATGGACCCAATTTAAGTCCCAAAATGGTCACAAGGGCCCAAACTGACCCCAAACTGGCCACAGCAGACCACAGTACTTGAGGTTTTCAAATGTTTGATTCAGATTAGCCCTGGTTTGACCCCATGTTGATCACAAATCGTGACCTGCATTTGCCCATTGATCCCAACAGGCCCCAAGATAGTCACAATTTGGGGCCTGTTAATTTTTAGATCCTGGATAGGGCCAAAAATGGTCACAAATCGTGACCTAACTAACTTGGTCCGAGTTTGACCCCACTTGGTCACGAATCGTGACCAATAGTAGTCGGCCTTGGTCACAAGACCTCTACTTGGCCACGATTTGGGACTTTAGCAGCTAGACCCCAGTCTGACCCCCATTTGGTCACAATTGGTGACCAATAATATTCAGCCTTGGTCACAAGACCTCCACTTGGCCACGATTTGGGGCTTTAGCAGCTAGGCCCCAGTTTGACCCCACTTGGTCACAATTGGTGACCAATAATATTCAGCCTTGGTCACAAGACTTCCACTTGGCCACGGTTTGGGGCTTTAGCAGCTAGACCACTGCTTGACCCCACTTGATTACAAACTGTGACTTAAGAATATTACAACTTTGTTACACAAGTCTAAAAAAAGTGGGGTGTTATTTTCAAAACATTAAAAAATAAACAACTTGGAGTCAAGATGCCACACACAATTATTCTTTTGCATGGGGGATCCTGGCTACAACAAAAGAAATTCTGAATTGAGTAAACTGAAAAATAAAATTCAAGCCTTAAAAGCTCAAGGATCGTTCGAGTATTTTTATAAATCATAAGCTTTAAAAGGTCACCTAAACTTCAGGCAGCCAAAATGTTAAATTTTAAGTTTGCAGCTAACAATTAAAAAAAAATTATTTTATTGTTCAATTATTCAAATTTTGTATCTTTATTTTAGTTGTAGAGTAACTAATTTTAGTTACCAGTTTGTTCAATTATAAATGTGCTGCACATACATATGTTGGAAGCTAACTCGTAATAAGTTTTTTAATGGAAGTCGAGTTCAGTCTAATATTGAGAATATCAAACTGCAACCCTTCCTTAATTTTGTGTACATTTTATGTATGTAAAAAATGGCTTCTAAAGTGTAAAACAATTAATGCCAATTAATTATTTAAAACAAAGTCAAACCGTCCTTAACTTTACCAAAAATCAATAAATGGAAATGAAACATCCATAACTTTTAACCAGTAAGGAAAAGTGCCTATATAAGATTTGCTTACTACAACAAAACATGTCAGTGCAGCAAGGGAAGATGGTAGAATAGGTAAGTGAAGGGTTAAGTACATAGTGCTAGTGTCAAGTGTGATGTGGTGTTGTATACAATGTAACAATGTAGCTTAAGTTAGCTTAGGAATGGTACCTAACATGAATAATATAAGAATTCAAATACCAACTGTCACTTTTTCTTTTGTCTGGGATCAAGGGAAAAGCTGTGCCTTTTTTGGTCACATACTGGGATCAATTCAGGGCCAACATAACTGTAGTCTTCTTGGCCCATTTTAGGTCACAAACTGGGGTTAATTTGGGACAAATCAGCATTAGGCCCTTGATTGGTCACAACCCGGGGTCTAAAACGGATCAATTCAAAGAATCTGCTGAACTGTGGATTTTTGTTGGTCACGAATTGGGGCCAAAGATTAGGTCACAAAGCCCTGAATAGGTCCCGTATGTTTCAATAGGGGGTCTAGTTGGGACCAACTGTGGGGTCTACTGTAGACCCCGCGAAGGTCCCAATTTGGCCCCTCTCGTGACCAAATATTTCTGTAAGGGTCAGGACCTAGCTTGCGATAAGGATCGGAATAGAGGGTACTATGAGCGCATGCGCAACTATAAGCTCTATTTAAATTTAACAGACTACCACTGGAATGGTTTTAGGTTATATAATAAAAGTTTATTTGCCGAGTAAGATAGGGCTTTTACTAGAAACCGCTTATATCTTACCCACATTAAGTGACAACAAATACATATAGCACGATATAAGTATCTGTACAACAATATAAGCAAAAATAACATTAGGAATAGTCTGATATGTATGGTAGTAGGTTACACTTATTTAGTCTGAATTTAAAACAATTTATAGAGGGTGCCGTGACAACATCAACAGGTAAAGCATTCCAAACATTAATGACCCGATTTACAAAAAACCTTTTCTGCAGTTTAATCTGAAGGGTTTCTTAACCAATTTCAGGGAGTGACCCCTGGTCCGTCCCTCTCTATTAACATCAAAGAAGAAAGATGGATCATAATCCAGGAGACCATGCAACAAACAATATGTGAATGACAGGTCGGCTTTTACCCGGCATAGTTCCAAAGAATCAATTTTCAACTTATTCAGTCTGGCTGCGTATGGTATATTTCGAAACCCTGGGAGAAGTTTGGTAAACATTCTCTGCACTCTTTCTAACCTCATAATGTCTCCTCGAAGTGACGGGGACCAAACGGGGCTGGCGTATTCTACAAGCGGACGGACATATACTTTAAAGGCCCACAATAAAGTTGGGACATCCCTAGAAGTGAAACAGTTTCTGATAATAGCTGCTCGTTGCATTGTTATTTTAATGACAGCATTACAGTGGTGAGTCCACGTTAGATTCGTGGAGAGCCAGACACCTAAGTCCTTGACAGTAGTTAATGGTTCCAGTTTTGAACCCGATAGGTAGTAATTATATGATGGATTTTTACACCCGATGTGCAACACTTTGCATTTATTGTCCGAAATCGGTTACCAAGCAACTTGTTTACATATGAAAATTTAAACACGGAAGGGTTTTGAGGTAGGCCCCATAACTTATATATGAAAATATTTGCAACGCTGGAAGGTTTTATGGCTTATACCCAACAACCGTTAAAACAGGGCTATCCTTTATCTCCCAGGGGTAGACCCAGGGGTAGGGGGTTAAAGAAAAATGTTCCGTAGAAAACTTAAAGAGGAGATAGCCAGGAACCACTAAACTCCCGTAGATATTCCTAATGAATATTAATTACGTGTCGTATAATCTCTGTAAATATCCTTCCACAAAGGAAGGCGTTGATATTGACAGGGAGAATAAACATTGGCACTTAAAAAAATTTAGGTGTAAGGATCCGAAATGGGAATAAACTGACAGTTTCTTTGAGTGAGGTTGCCCTGACAACGTACCTCTTGACAAAATTTAAAGAAAAAATAAATTTTCAGACACTTTTTGCTGAAAATGAAATGTTTGGACAGTTTTAAGTTTAAACTGTAAACGCGGTCTCGTATCAGACGCTCGTGGTGAGGACACCTCAACACCATCGAAGAAAAAACCTGAGGGCAGTACTCTTACCTACCAGAAGAGCATCGTCTGTATGGCGATTCCAATTTAAAAATGTAAATAATGTATATTTCTTTAGGCATAAAGCCGAAACACTTTCAGCTTAGTTGTGTTTTAGATGATGTCAACACACGATATTTTTTATTTCTAACTGGTGACGACTTTGCTTATTTATGAAAAATGTCCGATGTTCAAACCAGTTTAAAAATCACGTTGTTATGAGTTGAAAACTCACTTGCACATTCAAAGCCAGGCCTCTAAGTTTCAAGTCGGCAATTCCCTTTGTCAATTCGAATCCAGCCAACCAAAACACTACTTCAATTCCGTCAGCCAGTCAGAGCGCTCAAGCTACCCCGGTCGTCCGCGCTGCTACTCCAACTTCCGGTAGTGACAGCTCGGCCGATTTGGGTCAGTCTCTCCTCCTCCAGATGTCCGACTCTCTTCCCCGCACCCCCCCTCCGAAGCTATCCTCGGCGTCCGCGCCAACTTCCGGTAATGAGTATATAACCCCAAACCCAGAGACACTCGTTAGCACAGCTCAAGGATTCTCAAAGCTAGAGGTCGCTACGCCGGTCGGGAGTGGAGATGCCGCGGTCCGATTGTTGCCATGCCGGGCAAAGGTAGTGGTTCGTATCGTACTTAGTTTAACTTTAAAAGTTTATTTTTTGGACTTTACGTCAAAATTTATAGTTTAAACTTAACTAAACCTCGTAGCTTTAGAAGGTAAATTTATGGTGCGTCAAGCCCAACGGCATTTCGGACGTTGGCGGCCGTAATTTAAGGGTTCACGGTCCCTTACTAAAAACCAGCTTTATTTTTCGTGTTTCTTTAAACGCAGTTTAATGTAAACAAAGGACGGTTTGATCTTCGTGGGGTTTCCATTGCTTAAACGCTCGGATCCACTTTATGAGTAGCCGCGGCTCTATAATTTAAGGAGTTGACTTATCAACAGCAACTCTGGGAGGTTTAATGCTTTGCAGTATACACGTTGAAACAAAACTGTAAAAACAGGTCTACTATTATATATCAGCCGAGGCTGTTTGTAATTTAGAGGGCTCTTTTGCGAAATCCCCTTGTGCCTAACCAAACTTACTTTTTCTATTTGAAATTGTTTTATGTGAACCTCGTGTTGGTTCTAGTGTCGAATTTAATGTAAATTCCCCCTGTATTTTATAACCTAAACTAGGTGTAAAGTTACCAAATGTATTTGTAGTGCGATATTTTTATTCATGTTTGTTTAAAATAAAAACCAGGAGTTTTTCTTAAACGTCCGGTAGTTTATTCGCTCGTTGTTCGCTAGAAGTTAACTTGTAAGATAATTCTCTTAAACTTAGCTTAGCTAGCCTAATTTTCCCACCTTGGTGGCAGCGTTACCGCTTATTATTACAGTTAGCCTACAATATTAGGACATGTGTAGCTCCATTCCCTACGCCGGGACTGTAGCTGTTGTGCTTATTTGAAACAAAAAGTACCCCAAAGTACTAGTAAGAAGATCAAGTTACACCAGGCGAGCGGCGATGCTACAAGCACCTACTCCGTCGTAGCATCCGCCGTTACAAAACAAAATACCGACTTAGGGTATCAGCATTTAAATGCAACTTTCCAGGTTTGTATCTGACTGTGTAGTCGTAGTCTTGGAGGGTAAGGCTTCACCTAAGCAATCTGGGTTTTTTTTCCAGACATTTGCTTGAAAAAGATCGTTTGTTCGTACATTTGCTTGAGCCAGTGCAACGGGTTATGATCTGATTCAATGACGAATTTTGTCCCATAAATATAGGGACGCAATTTGGCAACAGACCAGATCAAACACGCGCATTCTCTTTCGGTCGTCCTGTAGTTTTGCTCCCGGGCTGTCAACTTACGTGAAACGTAAAGACAGGGATGTTCTTCTCCAAACTCCTGGGACAAAACGCAACCCATGCCACGTTCGGAACAGCCACACTGCAAAAGGAAAGTCTGACTGAAGTCGGGGGCTCTTAGGACTGGAAACGTCACTAAGACAGCTTTCAAAGCGTCAAACGCTGTTTGTTTTGATGGATCCCACAAAACAGGATCTGGAGCTTCATTTTTTAAGGAGTCCGTGAGGCAAGCACAGATTTCAGAGTACTGGGGATTGTACCTTTGATAGTACCCAACTAAGTAAGCCAAGAAAAGATCGAACATCTTTCTTAGTTTGTGGCCTAGTGAACTTTTGCACGGCCAAAACTTTTACCTCAGAAGGGGTTCTGGACCCATTTCCTACCTCATGACCCAAGAAGGTAGCCTTGCTACAAGCGACCTGCGACTTTTTTGCATTTACAGTGAGCCCGGCCTTCTTGACAGCAAGGAGGAAAGAGTGGACATTGTCGAGATGTTGTTGCCACGTTTCGCCACCAACTGCGGTGTTATCTTGAAATGGGGTAACGAATTCCTCCATTCCACGTGTGATGCCATCCATAAGTTTCTGGAAACAAAATGGGGCGTTTTTCATTCCCATGTTCATCATGAGTGAGGCGTACTTCCCGATAGGGGTAGTTATGGTGGCTGCTAAGGAAGCGTGTGGTGTGAGTCGAACCTGCCAGAAGCCTCTGTTCAGGTTGAAAATGGAGATATATTTCCATTTGGCTGCTCGTTCTATACATTCCTCAATGTTAGGAATTGGATAGTCTTTAGTGACGGTGTTATTGTTCAGCTCACGGTAGTCTGCTACCGGACGAGGACTTGCATCTTCCTTCTGAACAATGATCATGGGTGACCCGTGAGGTGAGTCGGTCTCAAACAATCAAGCCAAGATCCAGCATTCGTTTGATCTCGGTAACAATTAAATCCCTCTCAAATTTCGCATGGCGATAGTATTTGCAGGGTTTAATGTTGGAATCAATTAGTTCCACATCATGTGCAACAAGGTCTGTACGACCTGGTTAAGTGGAGAAAACTCCATCCACTTTGTCAAAAATGTCGAGTAGTTCACTCTTCTGCAATTTGGTTAAGGAGCCTATTTTTTTTAAAATGGCCCATGGCTTCCTTAGAAGTAAGGTGTCCATCACCAGGCTGGCCTGTCCAGACATGGTCTTGGGGTGACATTTCACTTTCGTCAGAGAAAGAATAATTGGTGGCTCCTTCTCTAGGCAGATATGGCTTGAGAAGGTTTACATGATAAATGGTTTCTTTATGAATACCAAACGATTTTTTGATAAGGTAGTTTGTATCGGACAATCGTTTCAAAACTTCACATGGGCCATCCCAATAAATATCCAATTTATTGGCCCTGGAAGGTTTAAGGACAAGTACTTTGTCTCCTTCCTTGAACTTACGTTCCACTGCCTTTGCGTCATAATAAGACTTGTTTTTAAGCTGTGACTTAATAATGTTCTCCTGAGAGAGTTCACGGGAATATTTAAATCGTTGAAGTAAATCCAAGATATATTCCAACACACTTGGATGAACGTCCGGTTTGATCCATTGGTTCTTGAACAAGTCAAGTAGGCCTTTCAAATTGCGGCCGTAAACAAGCTCCACAGGGGTGAAGCCTGTGCTCTCGTGAGGAGCAGTGCGCAGGGCAAACATGGCGCCTGGCAAACAACGTTCCCAATCCTCGGGATGCTCATAGCAGACGGCTCTTAGAACAGCCTTGAGCGTGCGGTGCAGTCTTTCCACGCTATTTGATGAGGGTGGTTGACGCTGGAATTGATACATTTAATTGCACACTTCTCTAAAAACAAAGTAGTGAGTTCAGAGATGAAGGGTGAGCCCAGGTCGGACTGGAGCTCTCCAGGAAATCCAAGTCGGGAAAAGATTAGTAGAAGTGCATCTACTACACTTTGACTGTTAGCCTCTTTAAGGGGAACAGCTTCAGGGAACTTTGTTGCGGGGTCTAGTAATAAAAGAATATACGTATACCCAGCCTTGCTAGTAGGCTTGATGGGCCCAACAATGTCATTTCGAACGGTGTACCTGTTGAACGGCTCACCATCCATGGGCACGAGCACCATGGGAGCAACAAATTTTTGTCCCGTTTTGCCAGTTTTTTGGCACGTGAGACAGGTTTGCACGTATTGGTCAATATCGGTGAAACAATGTGGCCAATAGAAATTCGTCAACACTCGGTCTTTTGTTTTGGACCAGCCCAAATGGCCTGCCCATGCATTTGCATGTGCTGTGTCTAAGACAAAATTTTGGCACTCTTCAGGAAGCACTAGCTGTCTCTCTATTAACGGCTTGCCTGAAGCACGAAAGGGCTTTTTAAACAGCAATCCCTTATCAACGAAAAACTGTTTGATTTCGTCCTGCTGCTCGACAGGGAGCTCAGCAGTTTGCCAACATTGTTTTAAAGTTGGACACGCAAGTTGCAATTTGGTGAATGTGGGCTTATCAATATTTAACAATTTTGAAAACTGTTCCGTTTGAGGACCAAGAATGGCAGTATCTAAACTTTCCATTTTGGGATTGATGAAACCCTTCGTTACTGCTTGTGGAGTAACCACACGTTAGTCAGATTCACTATCTGTACCGTCATCACTACTGGATGCAACTTCACGATAATTTGGTTTTAAAATCGGGAGTTGTTGTTCACTACGTGTTTGTGAACGTGTTACTGCATTAGCAAAGGGGGGTAATGTTTTTAGTCCCCGCTCTTCTAGAATCGTCTGGGAAGGAATACCAAGGAGCATCTGGAAATGATCTCCCATATGGTCGGAAACCAAGGCCTCTGTAGATAAAGGTCCAAACGGCGTCTGCACATCGATTTTAGCGATGGCGTGCGCTGTAGTTTGCTCTGTGAGAGCGTTGCTACAGTGGGTGTACTTACCCGTGAATTGGTGAGGTTTAACCAAGTTTCTAGAAATGACATCATGGGTTGACCCAGTGTCCCTTAGCACTAAACATTTAGCACCGTTAACACTCCACTCATGGATGTGTTTAGACAAGTTCAGGAGGTTGACTGTAAATAAAATTACAGCTAGACTGGGAGTCGGGTTTTGACTCTGGGTTGGAAGCAAAATGTGCTTCACGTGCACGACAATCACTGATCATATGACCGGGACGTTTACAAAAAAAACACGTGCCATCACCACGAGGCTTACGTGGCTGATCGAAGGCTTTATTAGCATTGTTGCTGCTGGCAGAATCCCCACCAGTGGAGTCACGTTTGGTGTCCATAGAACCAGCCGGTGTAGCTATGGCTTGGTGATTTTTATTACCACCACGATAGTTATAGGCTTTAGAAGCCTGTCCACCTGGCTGTGCAGCAGTTTGCACGTTGCCATTTTTAGTAGCAATATCAGCAGAAATTTGCTTATTACAGGTCGTGTATTCATCACACAACTTAGCTGCTTTTTGCAGTGTCCCTGTTTTGATTTGGTCGGGCAACCACTTCCGGAGAGCTACCGGGCATGACTTAGAGAACTGTTCCAAGAGGAATAAATTAACTAGCTTGTCGAAATCGATGTTGACACCTGCTAACGATAACCACCTGGAAAACAGAGTTTCCAACTCGAACACATGTTCGTGGTATAACTGCTCGGGTTCTTTCTCGAGACTTCTAAACTGCGCCTGTACTGACTCTTTAGTCTGAACAAACCTTTCCAGTAATTTGACTTTAACTAAATTATAATTATGCATGTCAATTGCGTCCATTTGGTCGCACACTTTAACCAAAATTTCACCGAGTAAAGGTTGTAAACCTACGACCCATTCTGAATTTGGAATACGTTGCGTTTCCATCGTTCTTTCAAATATCTTTAAAAAAGAGTTAATTTCCAATTTCGGGTTTTGGACCGGAACTAGCACTAGATACCACTGACACTGGACTAGAAGTACCACCAGCTGCTCTTAATTTTGCTAGCTCAATTTGTTTATTGGTTAGATCAAGTTCACGTTCAATTTTACGTATTTCGAGGGCTCTAGCGGTGTCGTTACTTTGGGCCCCCGTATCTTTCAACATTAATTCATGCGCTCGAATTTTATCAGCTTCGGCTGCGACATGAGCCCGAACTTTCTAGGCCTTATCTCTTACTTTATCTGCTTCTGCGAGCTCTAAAGCTTTAAGTTTTAGCTCTTCAGCCTTCAAAGCCAATTCGTTTTCTTTAAGAATTAATTCTCTTTTATTTTGAATAGCGGCGTTACGCTTTTCTATGGCGCTCTCTAGAGCGTCGGAAACATCGGTTAATGAAACTTTGTTGTCTTCGAAAGCAACAGAAAGAATTTTAACGGATTCTTGCCTTACTTCACTGTCAGTTAGGCCAAGATTTAAACAGGCCTTCTTGAGGTCCTTGATTTGAATACCTTCTAGTATTTCTAGTAAATCCTCCATGTTGGAAGTTTTAACGTTAATTTAAGCAGAAACAAGTTTTACGTGAATTTTTTTTCAAATTAATTTGCAGCCGCAAAATAATTAAACTTTTAAGTTGAACTAGAGCACGAATTTAATCATTTCTCTAAACAACCCGTAGGTTAAACACAAGATACACTTTTACCCCTAGCACTCTGGTGGATTATTAAAAGTATAAAATACAAGAAACAAAACACTCGGCTTGGCGGCCAAAGCAAACCTATGTGCACTAACCTTTCTGAATACACAATCGCTGTGTGGTCCGTCAATCCCTGCCTCCCATCGTAGACCTGGATGTAGAGCCACGTGAACGTCCGGTGAATTTTGCACAAAACGTCCTGGCACTGTTGTGAGCACTCTTCTAGTTGAAAGTTGAACACAGTCACAAACGTCCTAGTTGTGTTTGGAGCTCCATTTCCTGGAACAGGGTGGATCCTGCGGGGTTTTGTTGAACATCTTTTTCAACCTTCTGCAGGTTACCCCAATTACCACTGGTGAAGCTGGGGTTGCTACTTTCCTTCTCCAAGCCGGATCGGGAACTGTAGGCCTAGTTGTTGTCGTCTAGGCGGACATCTTTTGCGAGTAACGTTTTGATTTTGTTACTGACATCTCGGTTGCAGTTTGGTGACTTACTGCGGACATCTTCTTAAAGATGGAACAGGTGTAGTTGTAGACAGAGTGGGAGGTGTGTTTGACTTGGCACAGCACCTTGACATTCCGCCACTGCCACCAGTGTTGTAGCGGCGCTACCTGTCACGTTAGGTGCTTTTCAGATAGGCACCGACATCTTGTGTACTGGCGATTTTGTAGAATATCCATGGTGACTGTTTTGACTTTTGCGGAATATACAGCACTGCAGTGTCTACTGCACGGTTAGGAGGGGAGCGTCTGTGTCCTATCTAAGTTTTATGGTACTATCTATCTACGGATTCACTGCCACCACAATGGGTGTTTAATTGCAGGCTTGGAGTTAAAATAAAATTGGGTTTTAGTTATTTTCTCATGCAATTAAATCTACACGAAGTCAAACTGTTGTTTAAAACAACGCTGGGATTTTTAATAAGACATTTGAACACTATAGGTTACAAAAATATTCTTTGAAAGCTTTGAATTAAAAGCACACGACGATTTACAATAAAACCAGATTTGAACAAGTTAAAACAGTGACGGCGCCAGGGGTGGGCCCCTCCCCCAACCCCAACACTCAAGTCACCACTATAAAATAAAGAAATAAAAAAAAACTTGCAGGGTAAACTTGAATTCAAATGAATAAACAGAGCTTTTATTTTTTTAATTGAATTTATTTATATATAATACTTTTTTTTAGCAGCTTTGCAATATATGTGTAGCCTCATTTATTCTGTGTTTATGGGGCTTATTTGTAGCGGCGCTTACAGGGTCTTGAGGTTTAAAAACGTTCTAGTTTTAAATCTTTACAGTTAAAATTGCAGCCGCAAAATAACTCTCTTAAAAGTTAAAAAGAGCGAGTACTTAAACAATTCTCTTATAACTCAATCCAGTCAGGGACACAAAAATACAATCTTATATTACCTAAGCACTCAGGTGGATACATAAAATAAACACTCGGCCTGGCAACCGGACTATACCAATGTGCACTAACCTGAATTTCCGACACAATCGCTGTGCGGTCAGTCAAGCCAGCCAAGCTCATAAAGCTTCGTCTAATCCACGTAACGGTAATCGAAACCGTAACTCGTTAGCTAACCCGGTTGGGACTAACAGTGACAGCGTAACTAGCCCAGATGCTAACGCTGATATTAGTGATAGTGTAGCTTCTAACCCTAGTCAAACTAACGTTAGAACGTGCTATAAATGCGGTTCGTCCTCGCACCTCCGTAATCGATGTCCCGAGTATGTCAAAACTCAATTTGCTAATGCATGTTTTCGAGTGGGCTCAGATGCCTTAACTGTGTTAAAACCTAGCACTTTTAAAGCCAGGATAGGTAGGAATAAAGTGTTATGCCTACGCGATTCCGGGAGCAGTGTAAATCTCGTTAGTCGAAAACTTGCCAAAACTTGGCCTAGACTAAAACAAACAGCTCAGTGCAAAACCGTAATGAGCGACACAGTGGTAGAGTTAGAACAAGTGGATTTAATTTTGAAATTAAATGGAGGTTTAAAATTGCATGTTGTTGCATGTGTTTCGGAGGCTTCCTACTCTGTTTTCCAAATAGTTTTGGGCGTAAACGCCCTGTCTAAACTAGACGAATTACGACAGCCTAAAAGAAATGTAAACGACGCCCGCAATTGTAGCCCCGCTCGTCCCGTAGCTCCTCCCCCCTGCCCGAGCGCTGCTGACCACAGACAAACGAAAAAGCGTTCCCGTAAACACCGCCCCCGCTCCTGCATGGAGTCGGGCAGCCGGCCAGCGGGATTGGTCAAGCCAAACCCGACAGTAGACTTTCTGGCGTCGTCCAAGTCGCCCCGCCCCTCAGCTGAGGCAGTCAAGTCGGGCACAAAAGAGGCCGTTAAAAACGTCCCTCCCCCAAAAGTGCAGACAGCCGGCGATAGGCCGACTGACCATCCAAGTATAGATGGAAAGTTCGATAAGAGTACTTGCAGCACCCATAATGAGCCAACTGGCTCCGTCAGACCTAATAAATTAGCGCCAAGATTCAGTGAATGGATTGAACTACGTAACCGCTCATTTAGCAAGCTTTGTCAGCCTAATAGAGATAAACTTAGAAGAGTTAAATCTGAGGACAACCTAGCAGTAAAATGTGTGTCTGTTAATCAAAAGTAAGCCCTAAACTTGCTTCTTTCAAGTGCCATTTTGATTTTTTCCCAGAGTTTGGAGAAATAAAATTGCCATGCTTTAACCTAACTTAGCAATAGTTTGGTTTAGCCCATAAAAACGTAAATGCCTTTTTTTTTTTGTGTACATCCTTAAAAATTAGGACCCGATGTTTTAAAGTTAAACTCTTGTCTTAAGTAAAAGGTGGAAATTTGTGATTGATCATCACAGTTAGGGCTCTTTAAATTAGATAATTGGTTTTCGTTGGAGCTAAGGTTAAAAATCTAACCTAATCATAGTAAATAATGTCATTATCAGTAAGGGAGTAGGTAAAACCTTTAAGTAGGACTCCAAACGTGATAACTAAAAACTAGTGTAGTTTTTTTTTCCTAAAATAGTTTTTTTTTGCAATCTTGTGTAAACCACCAAGACTAACCTAAGTAGGCTAAATGTGTAATTTTTCTCCATTTTGAGTTTTTTTTTCTTGAAAACCTAAACAAATAGTTTTCTTCATAAGTGTTAAATTGTAGTGAGTGGTAGGCCGCTACAGACGTGGCTCCATCTAGGACCACCTAACCTAAACATAAAAATTGTGTTTACTGCTTTACTGTCTTAAATCTTCAAGACTATGACTATGAGGTCAAGTACAAACCTGGAAAGTGTCATACAAATGCAGATACCCTGAGAAGGTATTTTGTTTAAACTAAAAACAAATCGTTGAGTTTTTATTATTAAAAGCTAAACAAGTGGTGGAGAAAAAGTTTGCTCTGCAACTTTTTTGTATTATTAAATTGTTTAATGGTTAAGAGGTACGTTGTCAGGACAACCTCACTCAAAGAAACTGTCAGCTTTCCCAATTCGGACCTTACACCTAAATTTTAAGTGCCAGTGTTATTCTCCCTGTCACTATCAACGCCTTCCTACGTGGAAGGATATTTACAGAAATTATACGACACGTTTTAATGTTTATTAGGAACATTCTACGGGAGTTTAGTGGTCCCTGGCTATCTCCTCTTTAAGTTTTCACGAAACATTTTTCTTTATAAAAAATTTGTCGGTCTCACCTCTGAGGGCAAAAGGTTAACTCTGTCGTTAAAAGGTTGTTGGGTATTATCCACAAAACCTCCCAGTGTTGTATCTTTATGTAAGTTTTGGGGTCTATCTCAAAACCCTTCTGTGTTTAAATTTTTCATATGTAAACAAGTTGTCTGATATACCTTAACTTAGTCCAGTGGTGATTGTTAACTTTAAATAGAGCTTATAGTTGCGCATGCGCTTATAGTACCCTCTATTCCGATCCTTATCGCAAGCTAGGTCCTGAGGAGTGCGCCTCGTGGTTTTTTTCGATGCTTTCCAAAAAAATAAAAACAGCATTCTGTGAACGGCGGACGAGTTAGAGCATTAAATGTTGCGATTATATCATTTAATAGTTAACAATTACAAAAACATGACATGTACCTTTAATTTTCGTTAACTTTCGAAAATGGTGTTTCTTTTTATTTTATGTTTTGCTCCAATTTCCTGTGTTTTCTGTACGAATTTCCTGCAACAAGCAGCGCGGACAAGCACTCAGTTAATTTTTGCAATTAGTGTTTTTATAAAATGTAATTTTTTTTACACTCTTTTTTACCGCAAAAACGTCAGTCCCCAAAAAGATAAAAATGGTAATTTTAAATTTTGTGTAAACAGTGTACTTTTAACTTGTCGATCCGGGGCTAGGAACAAGTAGCTCAAAAACTTTTTTTCGCCCATTTTGAATGTAAATGGCAACACGACAAGCTTTATAGAAGTTGGAACTCTCTATGTTGTTTGATTGCATAAACCAAGAGTGTTTCTTTGCATATTTTTAGTTACATGGCTTGGCAACTTGTATTGTGACATACCGATGTGCACTAATCATTTTTGTAGGCTTTTATTTGGAGTCCCACAGGAACCCCGAATAAAATCTCCCGCTGGGGGGCATGTAAAGGCATGAGGCCTAAAATTCCTGTCGATTGGTTAGGAGACCCGACACCAACCATCAACAACTCTGGGACACTTTTTTTTCCTTAGCGCCAAAAAGCGCTAGGCCTATTTTTCAACCTCCAAGTTTAAAAATTCATATCTCACTGGAAAATGGACTTCATCGACTCTAGTTTGCAGCTCTTAATAAACCTGAACTTTATCTAACATCCTGTGAAAACAGAACTTGAAATTTCACCATACTTTGGTCTACAGCTTCATTTGAAAAAGTGCTCAAACTGAGCGCTGACGCACACTTGAAAAAGTGCTCAAACTGAGCGCTGACGCACACTATCTCCGTCGCCATTTTCTACAAACATGTAAATATTTATTTGTATTTCTCGAATTTATTTCTAGGCATAAAGCCGACTAGCTTAGTGCTGTGCTAGTTTACATGTTTACTACGTCTTCAATGTTTTTATTTTACTAAGGTGACGATTTTAGCAACTATGAAAACTTTGACTACACTTGCGTTATTATCTGCGGCTGCAATAATACATTTAAATTTTTATGCGTTATAGCATTTTAAAAACACAAGCTGGTTTATTTAATCTTTTGCCTAGGCTTTTATAAAAGCATTATTTAACGTAATCTTTTCTCATGAACCCTACCTTGTTCAATCTGGCAACACAACTATGATTATTTTACCGGACATTTTCAGTGTGTATCTTGTATTTTTATTTCAGGGCTCCGACCATAGTGATCTCAATTCCGAATGCACAACTAAGCCTTTGCCTTCAATTAATAATCAGTTATTTTAACTTTGAGCATCAAACTTCGTTCCTACCCCCTTTCCTTCAATAGTTCCAATGCATAACATTGTAGTTTTTATAAAAAATGTATAGGCCTATTTCACGTTGTTATGAGTTTAACTCAATGCACTACTCAAGCCACGGCCTCTAAAAACACCCAAAGTCGGCAATTCCCTTTGCCATCCAAGCTCCCTCCAATCCGAACTCAGTATTTTTTCTCCCCACCAATCAGAGTGCAAGGCTACCCTAACCATCCGCGCTGTCATGGCCGACTTCCGGTAGTGCCAGCTCGGCCGGTTTTGGTCAGTCACTCCTCCTCCAAAGCGACCCCTCTACCTCACACCCCCCCTCCGTCGCTCTCCTACAGGTCCGCGGTTTCCCTCCTACCTGCAGGCAGGCAGCAGGTATATAACCAAGCTGAGGGAGAATTTCGTTAGCATAGATAGCTCAAGGACTCAGAAGCTAGAGGTCACTACGGTGGTCGGAGCAGAGATGTCCAGTCCGAAGGTTGCCATGCCGGGCAAGGTAGTGGTTCAAGGGTAACTAGTTTATTAGAATTTAATTTTTGGAACAGAATTTCTAAATTTTTAGTATTAACATATAAACTTAACGTCTAGACTTTGAGGGAATTTGTGGGTAGCCAAACGCAATCGGGCACCCATGATTTAAGGGTTTAAGGTCCCCTTCCTAAAAACCGGCTTTTTTTTCTTTGTTCATGGACTCAGTGTTCATTAAATAATCTAAGATCACCGAGATCTAGCATGTGTTATTGTTGAAGCAGGAGTTTTCAAAAAGGTAGTTTTCCTTGTAACACTAATCTTGATTCAGTGTGATTGATTGATTGACTTTAGTGCAAGAGTTGCTAGAGCTTTCTAAGACTATTTTACATTCTGCAAGGGTCATGTTTGTAACTTAGAGAGTTACGATAACTCACTCCGACTTTTTTCTAGTCCAAATTTTGTTGTGAACTTGAATTGTTCATTTTGTCGATTTATTTGTAAATCTCGTGCTTTTAATTGTAAAGCCCCAGTTTTATTTTTGTAACCAACTAGTTACCTCGTGTGTATAAATCTTGTCTTGTTTTATTAAAACAGAAAAGAAGGTTGTTTTGAACAACAATTTTGACTTTTATTCCAATTTAATTTGCAAGGGTTAGTTTAATTACAAATCAATTTTTATTCTAACTCTGAAGTAGGCAAATTAGATTAATTACCTATCGTGGTGTCAGTGAACCATGATTAGATAGGTCTTCATAACTTAGGTAGGACGCTGACGCTCTTCTCCTAACCGTGCAGTAGACACGCTATGCTGTTTTTCCGCGAAAGTAAAAACCGCCACTTATGAACTTATCTAAAGTAACCACAAGTACGCCAGATTGTCGGTGCTATAGACAGTAGGCACCTCAAGACCCTGTAAGCGCCGCTACAATGTCGAATTATTTCGAACTAATGGTAGCTTTTCTGGGGGTAAAAAGAATATATAAAAGGTTGAAAAATGGTTAAATAATCTAGCTTAGTTGAATGCTATAACACATTAAATTAATTTGGATGTTTTAACGTTAAAGTTAAAATACAAAACGATCGTTGTGGAAATTTTTCATGAGGCTTGCGGCCGACAAACATAATAAAAAATATCATACTTAAAAATGGTTGTCTGTATCCACATGTATATGAGGTTAAGTACCAAAGGCAGCCCCTCCTAATCTACAACTAAGCTAGTGTTTGTGGGCTTTTTGCCCTTAAAGAATAATAAAAGTAAATTGAACATATACATCGTGTTACAATAATGGCGGCCGGAAATGAGGAGCGCTGCGGGTGGTTTTGGACAATTTTCAAATGTTGATTGTGAAACTTCTGGATGGAATTTTACAATTTGGGCTTCCTCAAGAGGTAGATCTTGTTCCAGGCTATTAAATGGTGAAGAGTTTGGCAATTTCTGTCCATTATTAAAAATTCGGCGTTTTTGGTGCGCTCAAGAAAAAAAATATTTGTTCGTTTGCAAAACGAAGGTTTTTCCGACGGCCAGCCCTTACAATTCGTGAACTGCTAGAAGTCGACATTGGTGACAAGCTACAAGTCAAGGCCATACAAGGAACAGATCCCATGGCAAGAAGGATCTCCAGAGCCCTAACAAGACCCGAAATCGCTGGCAAGGAAGAAACCTTTAATTACGTCACCAAAGTTCGACGCTCGTATACATTCGACACGGACGGAGTCCTGTATTACGTTGACCCCCTAGCACCAGACAGAGGACACCCGGACAAGGCGTGGAGAATATACGTACGAAAGAGTCTGTGACATACCTTCCTTAAAGACTGCGTGATCATCGTCAAGCCGGTCATCTTGGTGTCACGAAAACCATGCAGAGACTAAGATCATTGGCACATTGGCAACACATGTTCAGCGACTGTAAGGCTTACGTCTGCCAACTCGCCAAGACTTCTCAGCAGCAACGCATTGGAAGCATGCAACCGGTGATACCAGGCTATCCGTTTCACATGATGGGCATTGATTTCGTTGGCCCTCTGCCAGAATCAACTCACCATCACAGGCAAATCATGACCATCATGGACTACTTCACGAAACATGTGCGGCTGATTCCTACCAAGACCGCCACAGCAAAGACAGCTGCGGGGAAGTTCAAAGAGGTCATCTTAGACGTCCATGGACCACCGGGTATCCTAGTATCCGACAACGGAGTAGCCTTCATTTCGAAAGTCTTCACGAACCTCTTGGAGTCAACGGGTGTAAAGCACCACCGCACGACGGCTTACCACCCGCAGTCAAACGCTACAGAGCGTGCGCACCGCAACATGAAAGGATGCACCAGAGCTTTCCTCCAGGAGCACGACACGACGTGGGGTCCCCTGCTACCAACGTTGCAGTATGCGACGTCACGTCAGCACCGGCGAAACTCCCTACTATCTAATGCATCTGAGAGATCCGCTGACGTCTTTGAAGATAATCTTCCTGCCGGACACGGCGCCGCCGAGAACTCCTCAAGAGCACGCAGAAGCAATGAGAGCGGAAGTCGAGAAGGCATACGACCTTGTCACTGCTCACCTCACCGAGGCAGCACGATCAACCATGACTTCATATGACCAGCGTCATCGCCAACAAGAGTTCAAACCAGGCGATCTCGTCAAGATACGAAATCGTGTTCTGTCGAGCGCAGACAAAGTAATTGCCAGAAAACTGGAACCGTTGTTCATGGGTCCGTATCGAGTCCTCGCCAACCGCGGCCCAGTAACCTACAGAATCGTCTCGATCACTGACGCAACGGACAAAAAGACCATCAATGCACGCGAGATGGAACCTTACTGGGACCCAGCCTCGATTAAGAACAGAAAACCTTTACCACGAGCTGACACCGGAGGAGACGGTCAGGAGAACGATGAAGGAGGAGACGACGGACCCACCGCTCTTCCTGAGAACCAGTCGGATCTTGAACTGTCTGACGACGAGAGAGACGCATCCAGCTCATCCAGTTCCGAGGACGAAAATGATTCCACTTGGAAGCAAGACGATGACTCGACAGGCTCGGACTCAGCGGATGGTGAAAACCACCCCACGACTCGAACCAGAGCCGGACGATCGATGAGACCACCGACTCATCTCCAGGACTACATATTCCTGTTCAAGATCTGCCATTCTCGGAACTCGAGGAGGAGGACTGGGAGGGCAGCGTGAGGAGCCAGTAATGGAGATCATTTGCTTCACCAGGATTGCGGCTGGAGGAGGGGAGAAAGACTGATGAGGACGTCAACGTTTGTGGAGAGAGGGGAGCAAGAGTAATAACTAAGGTTTGAACGCAGGTGGATTGAGCTCAACTTAACGCAGGAGGATATATGCTTGAGCAACTTTCAAGACGACCACGATATGAGAGGCAAAGGACATGTCGTAACAAGCAGCCCAACCTTTCCGAAAGTAATGACTCCGAATGCGGCGACATCTCGCCACCAGCGGACATGGCGGCTTGACGACTACTCAGGTTCTCGAAACATTTCATTGGCAGACTCGTCGACCCGAATTCCCGACTCATGCACCCAGCATCCTCGCAGACCACCGCGGAAGCAAGATTGTGCAGTGGAATCACAGTGGTAAGAAGGACTAAGCCGTACTTCAGGACGCACTTTTGCTATCAAAAACTAAGTTGTACCTTCGGGACGCAAAACCCTTCATGTGTGTGTAGTGCTTCAACGCCGATCTAGCAAGAAGCGCAGCAAAGAAGAGCGCATTGCATGCATTTAGGTTGCGTAAGTAGCAGGCGCAAAGGTAGGGAAGCGCGCGAGCTTTAGTGTTTTAGCTGTAAGAAATTTTGTATTTCGCTTTCGATTTTGGAAACCCATGTACCAGTCGATTTTAAGATTTTTGTAGTATTTAGTACCGTATGTTTTGTAACTAGTGTCATCCTTGAGGCGACGAGCGCAACTTTTGTGGAGAGAGGGGAGCGTGTGAGAATGGCAAGCTGCCCCCAGCTCACTATTTCCCACCCAGCTGGCCTTTCCCAACGCTTTCACGCTCGCGTGCCACCTGGCGGCACAAGTCAGTCACTCGAGAGTAGAGCAACGGTCAAAATGGCCGAGTTTACATGTATCCCGTAAGCACCAGCAGTAAAGGCAAATGATGAACGCACCGAACCCTGGACTCATGCTTTGCTTGGGGAAGGTCGAAGGGAATGAATCATCCGACCCTTGCACCTAAAGTTCTGGCAACCTATATATTAAATGTTAAGTTTGCAACTAACATTTAAAAAACAGTTATTTTATTGTTCATTTATTCAAATTTTGTATCTTTATTTTAGTTATAGAGTAATTACTGTACCAGTTTGTTCTATGATAAATGTGGTGTACATACAAACATATGGAAGCTAACTATTAATAAAATCTTAGTATTGAAGGTATGGAATATGTCTCACTTTCTTAATTTCGAGTGGATTTTATTTGTGTAAAAAATGGCTTCTGTAGAGTAAAACAATTACTGCCAATTAATTGTTTAAAACATAGTCAAACTGTGCTTAACATTAGCAAAAATCAATAAAATGCAAAACTAACTCCCATAACGTTAAGGTCTTAAGGAAAAGTGCCTATATAAGATTTACTGACTAGAGAAAAACATGTCAGTACAGCAAGGGATGATGGAAGAGAAGGTAAGTGTGGGATAAGTGTTTAGTGTAGGGGCCAAATGCATAATGTAGTGTTACATTAGTATAGTGTGCTGTAATGTAAATAAGTGCAGGAATGGTAATAATGTAATTATCTGAAATGAAAATTATATAATAGAATTCAAATACCAACTGTCAAATTCTTTTTCCTTTTGTTTGGGTCACGGGCTAGCTAAGTTACGATTCGGGAGCAAGGGGCCAAAGCATCTAACTCCTTTTTAGTCACGATTCGGGGCCAAGGTGGCTAACCCCTTTTTAGTCACGATTCGGGATCAAGGGGCCAATGTGGGTAACCCCTTTTTAGTCACGATTCGGGACAAAGGGGCCAAGGTGGCTAACTCTTTTGGTCACGATTCGGGAACAAGGGGCCAATGCTCAGCATATGCTCATTTTTGGCCACGGTTTGGGGTCAAGGGACCAAGTTATCTGGCCCTTTCTTGGTCACGGTTTGGGGTTAAGGGACTAAGAACAAAGTTTGGTCACGATCTGGGGCCAACAGCTAAGTCACAAGGCCTTCATTTGATCCCATATGTTTCATAAAAGGGCCAAGGCACAACTGGGAACCTAGTAGGGCCAACAAAATTGGTCCCAAAAAGGCCCCAGTTTTCCCACCCGTGATCAAATTTTACGGTAAGGGAACCACCTTCTCCATACCTCTCAGACTTACATCGCTCTGCCACATCGCCACTACCGTCTCCATTCTTTGACCCGAATATCATGGCTACCGTCTCACGTACCCCAACGTCAGCTCCTCCAGTTGTCATTAATGACCCATCCTCTACTTCAAGCTCCATCTTTCGTCTACTTCTAGCTGCGTGGGCCACGGCTGCTAAATCCCAAGACTGTGCACAACTATCCCGTTATTGGATCTGGCAGTATGACGATGCCCCGAGCTTTGTCCCAGTGTTTTCCGGCATCGTCCACCACTCCTCTACTTCCACACAGGACCTCCCCTGTTCACCCTGCCGCAGTAAAGCCAAGGGTGTGGCCCTCGGGTTTCGTGCCCTCCACTAGTGTATACCTCCTCAACTTTGTGCTACGCCTCCGGACCATGAGGATCCTACCCCATGACTCTCTCTCTCTCAGCCTGAATTATGGGTTACGCATCCTCACTGTGAACTAATATTCTCCTCAAGATCCATCCCATCCTTAACTCTACGTGACGCACCCGCTCCGTTGCTTCTGCCGATCCCGGTCCCATTGGACCCTCCATGTCATCCCTACCGATTCATCCTCCTGGACTGTTCTCCGTTTCTTCACCTCCTGTGCTCCTCCCGGATCAATGTCTGTTCCCCTTCAAGGTAGGCTGGTTTTCATTTTTGATAACTTCAATCTCTACCTTCGGCCCTGAGGTGTGAGTCCCCTTTGGTAGCCCTTTCCCGTTTTAGCTTCGCCTTCCCATGGGGCCGTGGTTCCTGGAACGGGTATCGGCCCTCTGGGTATTTTCCACTGGGATACATTTCTTGGGTCGCCTGCTCGTAACGCTGGTATTAGAACCTAACCCACCATCCTGGGTGACAAAGGCTGCTAAATGAAAAACAGGTAATGTATATTTTCGTCGGCTATAAAAAGACTAAAATACCAGGGCCTGAACCTGGTTATACGAAAATATACATTACCTTCACCCGCCCGCCTCCCCTCTTTTGGACCTAGGTTCACAGAGGTAGGAGAAAGATGAAGTTGTCAGCTGCGCTCCGGTTATATAGGCAAACCCTGTTCCGGACATGCGCAATGCACATGGTCACAAGCCCAGCAGCAGGGTTGGCAATGATTTGATCAAAATGATTTAATCATTCATCAATAAAAATCATTGATTTTAAATCATTTTAAAATTTAAAATGAAATTAATGCAGAA
>JAHWFP010123823.1:4888-19353 GCA_023313725.1 Lithobius niger | reverse complement strand
TAGAGGATGAAGGAAAAGGAAGAGAAGCAAACGAACCGAAGAGAATAAGAGTGACATTTGTGGAGAGCAGAGTGAAAAGCTAGTGAGGTTGCTTAACAACAAGATTTTAAGTCCGTTTTTCGAAACCCAGATGGGATAAAAAAAAAAGAGGCTTATGAAAGGTGAGAACAAACATCATGTACACACTAGAATGGAAATGCGGAAAAATGAAGAGGCCTTGAATAAAATAGTGAATGAAAGAGAAGGAGCCGTATAGTGTACCTTGTGGTGGCTGTGGTGCTGTATATGGGTGAAATTAGAAACGGTATAAGAAATCGAATGAGACAACATGTGGCAGACACGATGAAAGAGGATGAGGACAACAGCGTGGCAGCCCACTACAAGGCCACCAGACACAGCATTGATTGGGAGAAGACTACTACGCTAATTAAGTCAAACTCTGATAGTGCAAGCATTTGCCATAGTCACTAGCCATAGTTAGGCATGAAATAGATGGGAGAGAGCTAATGAACCTCCAACCACCATCGACATCAGCAATCCAGCATTTGGTGAGAAGAGATATGGCAGTGAGACTGCGAGGTCGGTAAAGTAGCAAAAAGATGTTTACAGGCGGTCCTTCTTTTTCCTGGATGCTACGCACGCACTTTGTTCAAATTGCCGTCGGACAGTGCGTGTGATGTAACAAGTAAATACCTTTTTCTTAATGCAGGAACAAATTTTTTCAAAGCTGTCGAAACTTGGTGGAAATTGGGGACTGGTTTTCGCTGTTTTGAGAGCTGCGTAAAATAAGACGTCTGCTGTAGAATGTGAAATCTCTTGAATGCCAATCCAGTAGCTGTCACCTTTTTGCCAGTACAACTTAAAAAGCACTCGCCATTCCCACAATTTCTACTTGCAACATATCAAATACATCTAGCTGTATACATGGCTTTTCTAATTTGTGCATTTTCGGAGGTGTACAATTTTCTTTTACCCAAGTACTGTTGAAGAAAAACCCTTGTAAATCTGAGCACAACACCGCAAATCATTTTTCTCTAGCTTATACGATTCCCGAGAAGTCCATATGTGAGTGTCATTCTGTATTGCTAGTCACCGTTTTGGCTAGTAGGACTAAATTCAAGTCGCCAACTACTGATTTTTATTCGCCGAGTGGCAAGTGGCAATCGACATTGGAGAGGGTTGCTTTTAGAGCAGTAAAATTTCTTTGCAAAAATGTGATCTACTGTAGTCAAATAATGGAGATGTGTTGGAAACTAGTGAATTAGTTTAAAATATAGTTCATGAGATATCTGAGCATACACGTTTGGGAAGCTGGAGCGGCTCGTGTATTCTTTGGGTTCTGGGTACGCGACAATTTGGTCCCGCAGATTTGGTCCTGCCTATTTGGTCCCGGACAATTTGGTTCCGGCCGATTTGGTCCACGGACAATTTGGTCCCAAGTAAGTAATAATTTAATTACTTCAATGAATTTTGGACGACAGATAAAACTTTTTTGTGTATATATTTTATTAAAGCTTGTGTGTAAGGGGAATTTGGGGGTGGGGAGGGGAAACAACATACACCATAAAGAAGGACCAATACTGTTTTTAAAACATTTTTTGCACAGTAATAAAGTTTTAATTAAAATTTAGGACTGCCATTTGGGGAGTGGGGGATGACGTACACCACGATCATGGCCCAAGATTTGTTTTTAATATTCTTTTACAGCGGTTTTTTCTTATTACATAGCCGCATTTAATTTATTACATAGCCGCATCATCAGTAAGATGTATTTTGTCATGATATGGCACAACATGTCTATTAGCACTCTTATTAACGCTCTGTTAGCACATCTCCAGAACTTGATGTATCGATTTGCGTTTGTTTTGTGAAAGGTGAACGAAAATCCTTCATCCACCAACCTATTCCGTCATCTTTCCGTTTGCACGTCGATGACCATTGCATGAAAAGTAGTCCTGTCAGGCACTACTTTTCCCTTGCACTTTATACCCTATGCTAACTTGAAATATGTATAAAATTTGCATAACCTTAAATGGAACCAAAATTAATTTTTTTTGGGATAAAATTGCAGACAAAAGTTTATTTTAAAACTTGAAGTATTTAAAACTTCGTAGTATTTTTTGACAAACCCTCACCCGAACACACAAACGTGCAGTTTGAGACGGGATGAGAATCTCTTAAACCATTTCCGAAACTGATTCAGGAATGTCAGGCCAGGCCAACAGGAGCAATTGAAGGGGGAGTAAGAGTTGACAGACACAAGAGGCTCAAACTTATTATTTGGCTGTCATCAAAGATTCTTTAAAAAAAACAGTATTGGGCCTTGTTTGTAGCGCAAGTTGCCACACTGCGCGAAAAATAAGACTATCATTACACAAAAAAGAATAAAAAATATTTTAAAACCGCCTTTGGGGGTTAGGGCCCCCCCCCCCAAAAAAAAAGACCCCTCTAGCACAACCACATAAAAGAGAATACAAAAAATATTTTCAAAAACACCAATGGGCCTTTTTTGTGGAGTTAGTGGCCCTCCCAACCAAAAAAAAAAAAAACATACAAAAATACACAAAAATAAAAAATAAAAAAACATAATTCCCCGTGACCAAATTGTCCTTGGACCAAATCAGCTTGGGACCAAATTCTCCAGGACCAAATCGGCGTGACCAAATCGTCCTGCCCCGTGGGTTCTTGCTGCTAGGCGTTGTACGAGTAAAATAATTGTTAATTCGAGTCGAACCGAGCAGAGTTTGAACGGAGTTTGACAGAAGAGTCGAGTTTCGAACCGGTTTCGAGTATTCTGTGAACACAGTTTGTTCACACAACGATAAAAGCGCCAAGACAGTAATAAAGTGAAAACAAGCCAAAATGGTGCACAAAAAATACACAAAAAGCAACGTTTCGGGTCGGAATACTACCCTTTTTCAAGCACACTTCACGCGAAAAGCGAGCGTCAAATCATAAATAACACAACAACAGCAAGCATCCACCCAACAGCAAGCATCCACCCAACAGCAAGCATCAGTAAAATAAAAATAATAGTAAAAAGGATTTTAACCCGACTTAGGTCCTTTTAGCTCTAGAATCTTTGGTGCTACCAGATTTACGCCAATCTGGTTCAAGTGGGTTGAACAATGTTGGTGTAGGAGGAGAAATTTTGACCCCAAGTTCAGTACGGATCTTACACAGGCTTCTGTTCTGGTGACGGGAGTATTCCTCTTGCCTTCTGGAGGACAACCTTACTCAATTATGGTAGTCATTGGCAGATGGAGTACCATCTGAGGCAATGTAACGATATTTTTGAGTCAGTCGCTAATTACCGACTTTTCGGCACTTTACTTTGACATGTTGACTTACTGTGACTCACGCATCATTAAAATTCCAGTTTTTCTCCAAACCAGCGAATTTCGAAAACTTCAAGCGAGTTTTCTTCGTCAGGCGATGGATGTGAGACGCGCACACCACTACTAGCCAAGATTCTACTCCAACCGTTTGCTTCATTCGAACTTCAGTCGCTAACGTGTACACAATCCTACAGCATGTTCCATCCGAGATGCAACGTTTCAGGAGGCAGATAAGAACCCTAAACTAGTAGGACTTTCCGATATTCGGATGTAGGGGCTTGTATTACGTCAATGCAATGCAACCCTGTAAACCCCTCCCACCCCCTTTCCCTAGTCGCTTCACTGACTGCTTTCTTTGAAATCTTTTTAGGCTGGTCTATCACCCTTTGCCATTGAAGGGATCCAGTCGGTTGTTGCCTGCGTTCTGGCTTCCATATACCCTTTCGCCATTGCACACATCACAATAACTTCCAAGCGAGTTCCACCTTTTGGCAATCTACGTCTGAGGGTTTGTCACCTAGTCTCTTCCTGGGACCTTCGCTAAGTGCTTCCATTTGAGTCCAGCCCATACGAATCCTTCTTCAGTAGAATCTGAGTTTGATACTTAACTCCTACGATCCTCTTTGCAAAGCTTGGCTGTTTCGCCTGATGCAGAAAACTGTCTTCTGGTAATCATGACCACAGTGACCTGCCAAGGTGAAAAAGCGGCCTTATCCCGGAAGGATGGTCACATCTGCCTCAACAAGGGCTGCACTAGTGTCACTCTTTGATCCAGACCATTTACACGCATAAAGCCGGTGTTCGGAAGAAGCTCCAATTAATTGCTATTAGAGCTCTTGGCCTGGCAGTGGACCTATCAACAGGCGAATGGGTACAAGGCCCAATTCATGCTTTGAGGACCTACCTCCACCACACACAACTTCCGACTGACTGCAGGACTGGATCTCTCCCTGGACTCCTCTCTTCCGTTGACTCTGTCGTTGACCAAACTTGTGTCCCCTTCGAAATTGCAATGCGGATATGTGATGCGATTTGTCGTGTGTATGATTTTGTGCCTTATCTTTTCTATCTTCCCCCAGAGGTGAGAGCGCACAAACTGATAACATTTCCGTCCGGGGCATTCATGGCTGGTGTGTTCTTGGATGACGTGATTTCTGCCTGAAACACTTGAAACACTTTTATCAGCCACTACCTTCTTGATTTCGGTGGGGCTGTTGGTGGTTACAAAGTCACAGAGCATGTTATGGCCGGCGGCTATGTGGGCAGAATGTGGTCCCACATCTGCGCCTTGAACCAACAAAATTCCAGAATGCTTTAAGCCTTTTGGTGAATACCTTCTTTTTACTTGTGATGTTTAATGTTGTAAGGTTCTATCAGTAAGCCTGGCTCAGGGTTCAGGTAACTCACCTCCTTTTGGACAAAGTCAGCATTGAACTAAAGGAAGTGTTTTGGATAGAAGTGAAAATGTTATTTTAAAGATAAAATTAGTTTTTACTTATCTGTAAAATACTAACCTTTAGTGAACCCACTCACTTTACCCGCTTTCGCTGAACTGAATTTCTACATAGGGTCGGATTGGGAGGGGTCGGGCATCTCCGGAATAGTACTGTAAGAGCCTCAGGGTGACTCAAGCTAGTATAATTTTAAGAAATAAACAAGAGTAATTTAAAGAAATCGGCATGAATTTGAAATGCTTTCCAGCAATTATTTAGATTCAATTTTTATAGGAATTCATTTCACATCTTAGCCCACTATTTTTTTTTAAACAAGGCTCTCCTTTAGTGTGGAGGGGGGGGGGGGGGGGGTCTTCCTGTACACAAACCCCCGAAAACACGCATATTTAAAATAAACTGAGAATTTGAAATGATTTCCACCAATTAGAGATGCAATTTTCATAGGAATTCACTTTAAATATTATCCCAATCAAATATTTTTTGAAACGAGGGTCTCCTATAGTGGGGGCCTCCCCGGGGACCCTCAGATTCCCGGGCAGCCCAATCCGACACTGGTTCTACAAATGTTGGTGATGGATTCGTGTGGTAGAGCCTGCTAGGAATTGGCAGAGCACCATACAGTGGGAGCCAATGAAGCTTCTTAAAGTGAAATTTAAGGTTCTTACTATCTGCAAAATACTAACCTTCAGTATGTGTTAAAATCGTTTTCGATTTGTTTTTCATTACCCAAATTTTTAAACCCCTTATAGTTTAAAACCAGCAATGCAATGAGGTTAGCGAATCTGGTGCTAGGAGCCATCTTTAATCATTTCGTTTTCGGGTACTTGTGCAGTAAAGACGCATGGACAGTGTGTGTCTTGCTTTTTCCATGGTTTGCCACTTCTCCCTGAATAAAGTGCTATGGATTCCGGGAGACTTCAATTGCTTAAGGAATCAGGGGAATTCCCGTCAAGCACAAGTCAAATGACACCCCTTGATCATTTTTTATTGAATCAATTTTGGATTACATGTTAAAAAAAAACTGTTAAGTAAATTTTGCGTACCTGTAGCAAATACGGGTGCAACTTGAAAGCAAAGTTGTTGGCATCGTTTCTTCTGCATCGAGTGTTAAATCTCTTTTGGATCGAAGATTAGAAGCCCTATGCACTAATTGATGCGCTGTTCTTATTTTTTGTTGTAAGGAACGATCGCTTAGTATCCGGCGCTGGGCCAGTTGTTAAGCCTAATCTTAAGCCTAATGCGGGGAATGCTTCCTCCTTCCCGTCTGTCTCGTCGATTCTAGGAATTTGCAGATTATTGTGGATACTATTCATGATGCCATTAAAATGGAGATGAAATTCTGAATGGATCTGCTCGGGACGAATTATGACCTGAAAACTGCAAATATGACGCTGAAAGTTTTGCTGCGCTGGAAGAAAAAATTTGCTAGCGTTCTTAAGCTCAATGGAGGCGCGCCGTCGGGTGGAAGCGATTCACCTTTTTGCCATCGCCACTTCCTCCTCGGCTGCGCCTGCACCGTCATCTACCGACGGAAATAGCAAGCTTTTGGCCAACGCCGATCAAGTTTCGATCTAAGCAAGTTTGACGGAAGATGGGAACATTTTGCACCACGCAATTTTTACTGTCCAAAATTTGTAAGTAAAAGTGGGAAGTTGGGCTTGTGGCACTGTATGGGATTTAAACTGTAAGGGGTTTAAAAATTCAGGTAATGAAAAGCAAATCGTATACAATTTTAGCACATACTGAAGGTAAGTATTTTAGGATAGTAAAAACGAATTTTAATCAGTGTTAAAATTTATGTTTTTTGAGCATGGAGCATATACAGGGTGGTCCAAAAGTCTGTTGCACCCCACGAAAAGCCCTACAGAATTGGAATTAGGCACCTGATGCATAGGACTTTTTGTCCCTAGGATGGGAGCCACCCACTAAGCTTGTGTTGGGGTGCCCTGCCCCCATCAACTCCCAGATATAAAACTTAACTTTTTTCCTGTGAGAAATAGACGTTTGATTCCAATTGGGGGAATATGGACACGGCCCAGAAAACGTGATAGCCGCAAACGGCATGCTAATCGGATAAACGGGATGCGTTTTATTACATCTTCCATGTAGCCCCCATGCCCACATGAGGCTTCCCTGCACAGTGCTGGAAATTATCCGGTACACCTCAAATGCTTTACAGTACTTAGATTACACACCTGACAAATAGAAACAAAGTTTGTTCCTAAATAGGGGACCACTGCATGCGCTTGCATTGGGGCACCCGGCCGCCCTCAACCCCCAGTTATAACACGTATTTTTGTTCCTGTCAGAAATAGACGTTTGCTCCCAATTGGGAATTTATGTGCATGACCCAGCCAACCTGATTGCCCAAACGACTTGCTAATGAAATAAACAGGATGTGTTTTATTACATCTTCAATGTAGCTCCCACGCCCTCATAAGGGCTTACCTGCACGGTGTGGGAAATTGTCCGGTGCAGGTGCACTCACCAAAGGTTGTACGGCACTGAGGTTACACACCTGACATATAGGACGAATGTTTGTCCCTAAGATGGAGGGGGGGGGGGGCATACTTGACCTTACATGGGGGCACCCTCCCCCCCTCAGCCCCTTAGTTATCAAGTTTATTTCTGTTCCCTACAATAAACATGACTAATACTCCTGGGTTGGGCAATTGAGTCCTGACACCTCCCATAAAATAAAGAGCTCAGACATTATCACCTATGCCTGTTTGTCAATTGATGACGATTGATGACGAGGGGTGGGGGGAGGGGTGAAAATAGCTTATTTCTTGAGACATATTACTTAAGACATATTGCTTGAACGTTCCCAACTCAGGGGTGTTTTTTCTGTTTAGTTTAAGGAACATAAATAAACTTTCTACCGGGGTGGGGGGGGCGCCCCGGGCGCTGGCGTCCCAATGCGAGCTCATTCAGTGGCCTCCATCTTAGGGACAAACCTTGGTCCTATTTATCAGGTGTGAATTCCCAGTGTTGTAGGACCTTTGATGGGTGCACCACACAATTTTCTGCACCGTGTAGGGATGCCTCATGGGGGCAACATTAAGATGTAATAATACGCATCCGTTTATCCGACTAGCATGCGCATATTTCCCCAATTGGAACCAATCGCCTATTTCTCACAGGAACAAAAAGTTAAATTTGATATGTGGGGGTTGAGGGAGGCATGGTGTCCCAACGCAAGCTCAGTGGGTCAGGTGCCTAATTCCAATTCTGTAGGGCTTTTGGTGAGGTGCAACGGACTTTTGGACCATCCTGTATATGACGATATTTAGCATTAAAGGAAAGTATTTTAGGGGAAGTAAAAACTAACTTTATCTTTAAAATAACATTTTTCACTGGCTGCTTTTATCATGAAAGGGAACGTTAGCCATACTTTTCTGTTTTACATCCTTGGCAAAGTATTTTTCGCTGGAAATTCAAGTTGAACAAATGCATATGTTCATCAGTTGGGCTGTGTGCTGCGAATTTTTCTGATGAGATGTCAAGCAGTAGCCACAGTAGATGCCAGCTTCCGGTTTTTACGGAACATTTTAAGGATCCATGTATCCATTTAAATCACAGATTTTACCTTGTGTGGCCTTACAGATATATATATATATATATTTTTTTTTACTACAGGAGGTGAAACATATGTTGTAAAAGCAGAAGCATTGGAATCGCCAAATTTTTATATCGGTGAAGAATGGGAAGCAAGACTTGTTGAACGCATGTGCTGCTTTACTGTAAATGGCAAGAAAGCATGGGGATTTTCAGAATGGCTCTACAGGTAAGTAGATATGAAGGTTTCTTTGCAAACTGACTTTTAGCCTTACCAAGAAAAGGTATTACTGTAGAGGTATTCAAGTGAATTGTGTTCCATGGGCTTCTTAATTGTCAAGTGGCTCTATGAATAAATACAAAAGCAAACCTATTTTCGTGCTCTTCAGACTTGCCTGAGTGGGAATTGAACCTTTGACATCAGAGAACAAATGCCGATGTCCAACCGCTTTGCCGTACTGATGTGGCCAAATAGCATGGCCTTTGGACTCAACGGTTGAGAATTTAATTCTTGCTCAGGGAGTCTGATGTTTCAGTTCAAAAAGGCAATAAAAATATGTTTGTATCTGTATTTATTTACATTCCTTCACACCTAAGTGAAACAAGTGATGAAACAAATAAAAAATTCTTTATTTCATTAATTTTCAAAGCAGTATGCGCTTTTGTTGCATTTGAATTTGAAGAACAAGTGTCGAGAATTCTAATGATTATCAACAAACTTACACAACACGCACAAATTTCAAAGTTCCACGAAGAAACAGACTTTCTTCGTGACTTTTTGACAGTCCTGACAATGTTGAACTTTCAAAGTAAGACTCACGATGTTTTTAGACCAATTCTAATGACACTTCTGCAAATTCAGTTTAATTTTTTGATTGTGAAGGAAGGGTTTTCAAACATACAAATTCCCCAGCAAAACAAAATATGTTATTAAGACATTTTCATAGTTTATCATGCACGGCAATAGCCGTGTATATATATGATTGAAGTCCTCTCTCCAGCAAAATTAAAACTATTAATTTCTCCGTTTCTATTCAATATATTTCTACCAAACTTGGCCAGATAGTAGATAGCAACTTTTCCAAACTTTACACCAACTTTTATGCAATTCCGTGCAAGAGTAAACGTAGGAAGCCACATGTAAATTTGAAAACTGTTCACTTGTTGTTGTTGTTGTTCTGGTTCTTGTTGTTCTTGGCTGACACGGTTTCAGAAAAAACTACTTTACCTACCTAAAATCTGAAACATGATCTGAGCCAGAAATTTCCCTGGGCTTCAACCTTATAGCGACCACTTTTTCAATTGGTCGATCCATTCCGGAGTTACGGGACCCTAAACTATCATTTTGATTGTTTTGCATTGACTTAACCATTTTATTTAGGGAACAATGCCACTCAGCAAACTCCAGATCCATTCTTCCTGCATGCAACAATCGACTGCATGCATAAACCTTTATAGCGCGAAAAAAAAAGGTACATGGATTACAAACAAAAACGTCACGTGTGCCATAAAAAAAGGGTTATATGATTGAAGTTTCATTTTACTTGTTAAAATGTACGCGGATAAAAATTGGTGATTTTTAATTGAAATAATCAAATGTACAAATCTGAAAATTGCATCTGTTTAAGTTCTGTTGTGCTTTACCAATCATATGCGTTACATAAAGCACAACAGCACTTAAACAGATCCAATTTTCTCAATTGTACATTTGATTATTTCAATTAAAAATCACCAATTTTTATCAGTGTACATTTTAACATCAGTGTACATCGGAATCGGCAAGGAAAATGAAACTTCAATCATATAACCCCTTTTTTTACGGCACACTTGATGTTTTTGTTTGTATCAGATTATTACTGTAGTGATGTGTTAAGTACTAACTGTCTATCAATAATTTTAATCCCTACCTTGTGTTGAATAAATCTTACTCTTATTGTTGTTACTATCAGGAATAAAAAAAAAAAAAAAAAGGAGTGTGCCTGGCTAATCTATGTTAGGATTGCGTAATTTAGTACACAATTAGAGGTGCACCGATGTTAGCATCGGACATCGGAAATCGGCCTTTTTTTTGGCTACATCGGTCATCGGAACATCGGATCAATTTTAAGCAGCAGATGTTAAAACATCGGATATCCAAAATTTTATTAAACCATTTTCTGACAGATGCGCCTATAATTAACTTTTGGGTGCTAAATTTTAGGTCTACATAAATTTTAAATTTTATTTGCGAAATTCTCTTAATTATTTTTGATTCCATGAAAAATGTAACTTGGTTTCACTTTACTTTCTTAAACATCGGACCATGAGATATCGGAATCGGATATCGGCCGATGTTTTTTCAACATCGAAATCGGACATCGGAATCGGCATTTTAGCACATCGGTGCATCCTTATACACAATACTAACACCAGAAGGTGCAGCAATAATGCACCTGCGTCACGTTGTCCAAAATTAAGTATTATGCAATGCAGACGTGTACCACACAAGCATCATTCTATTTTATTGTTGGCTAGGGTACTTACGAACAGCAATTGTCTGTTGTCTGTAAGTTTTTATTATTACGTTGATATTGTTACCATGTTAAACCACCTACTGTTTAAAAACAAAGGACCTAAAATTGGCCTTGAGAACAGGCTCACACCTATAAGGGGCCTTTACGCAACGAGACTTTCTCAATCGCTGAACGCTATTTGGTAGTCAACCGTTATTTATTTACCGTTTCCTGTTTATTACGTGAATGCATGCCGCAATACATAACAAATTTAATAAAGAAAACAAGATGTAATAATAATGTAAAACATTGCCACAACATTGCTGTCATGTCACGCTATTTCCGAAATTTGATATTTTCGCACAAAAACAGCTTCTAAAAGCAATCAGACGACGGTAGAATAAATAGCTGCTCGCAGTGAGACTTTGAATCCAATGTGAATTGCATTTCGGGGTCATTGAATCGAAAACAAACCATTGATTACTGGCATTGTTTTGTACCACAGTAAAAATTGTTTTCGTGTTGTCATAAATTGACGCTGTCATGCTGCACGCATCGTACGTCGTGCTGCGCGTCACGACGTAATACGCGTCTGCATCGTTGCTATGCGTACAACGTATAGACAACTCAAAAGTCGCATGTCCAGTAAAGGTGAGAAGCAGCAAACAGATTTAGTATTAACTAAGTAAAAGCTAGTGAGCGAGAAAACTGCCCTTGCATAAACTCGCCCTAACCCTCTCATACGGGTGGCAACCTCTGTTAACAAATTCCTACAACACTGTAGACCCTCCTGACGTAGCACTGTAGTGAAAGTTAAGGAGACACACTCCTGTGGTTTTTTTTACGCTCCTAGTACTATAATAAACTTTTTTTCCCAGAAATGAAGATGGACGAAATGAAGATTTGCTTCCTTCAGACATCAGCCGTTTCTAAAGCTTTACCTCTTACTCGGTTTTCGACAATTTTTCCAGCGTAGATTTGCGACTGAGATTCAGAAAGAAGGTTCGAGCTATCAAATCGAGCAAATCACTTAATGAAGCGAGAATTGCCAAGGTTTTCCAGTGTCTGTTTTCAAGTTTACTTGAGGACGGTTTGGAATTGTGAATGCATAACAAGTACAAGAAATGACGTAATTATTACTCTCTTGTAATAAGGGATAAAGAAACGACTAACTGCTCCTGAATTGTTGTCAAGCCTGGTTATGTATTAGTGGTTTATTTTTGTGTGCACTTGCAAATTGGTGCTTATTTACAGCAGCAGCTGCAGGGCAGAAGTCGGAAGTCCCATCCCGGACACCATTCATTGTTCCTGTTAAGGTCGGGAGTACACCCCGCCCCGAAACATCTCTTATTCTGTCTTTGGGGGGCCCCCCCCCCCCCACCACCACCTTTCAGCAAAAATTCTGGCCCCCTACTCCTTGTTTGTAAATGTAACCAAGGCAAAAAAGAGATTTCACAGTAAAGGTTAGTTTGAAGTAAATGTTTATATTCCTTCACGACTTGTATGACTTGCATTTTATTTTGTTTGGGCTGATTTGACAAAATGTTCAAGCCCAAGTAAAATAATTATAAGCAATGCAGTTTTGTTGCTCATAACAGAGTTGATTAAATTTTTAGTTTTTATTTTAATGCCTTTTCTTTGTTTTATATTTTTATGTGTGACATCAGGAACAAATAAACACCTGGTGACATGTATGATGCAAGGTTTTACTTTTTATCCTTATAATTCCAGTGTCATATTCTTAAATCATAAACAACCAAATTAACTCTTGCATCGGCACTAAATATGTTGGACTCCTTGTTTAACAAATTGGACATCATTTATTGCTTTCTCCCATCCCGTCGTCTCCTCCATGGCGATCGTATTATTGTGCCCGTTCCTGGACACGCCGTCCTAATAACGCTCCCACATCTACAGCTGTTCCTTACCCCGGACGCCGGACTTCAGCAACACCACAACATTCCCCATCCATCCATGAACTACACACGGCTGCATCGTCCCCTTTGCTATCCCCTTTGCACGATCCCTCATCCACCGCTCGTCGTTCCGCATCGCCCTTAGCCGATCGACACATTGTTGCCACATTACCCACTGTTCCTGATACTGATCCTCTTGCCGTTCCCAACCAAGAAGACATTCACTCACCAATCGTTCCTATGTCAACGCCTGTCACAACAATGCTTCCTACTCACAGCGCAGTTAAGCCGTCCACTACTACAACACTCACTTCACTTAAGTCTGCAGACACTACTACCACGCTTGTTGTCCAGGATACGTCTCCTTCCGTTCCGACTCTACGTTCATCCGTCTTACTCTGGCGAGAAACTACCAAGTCACCACAATTGTCTCAAATTACAAATTACTCCGTGTGGCAATTTGATAATGCCCCATCATTCGTGCCTGTGTTCCATGGGATAAACCCCAATACGCCAACTGCTTCTGGTGATCTACCTTGCTCCCCGTGCCGTGCCAAGGCCAAAGGGTTTCCCCTTGGTTTCCGAATGATCCCATAACAACCTTCAAGCTTCGTTTCAAATTATATTTCCACGTACCTTTTAGCTAGCGATGTGTTCCCTTCAACAGTCTCTCCTTCGTTGGAGGACAGTGGAGATTGCTCCTCGGTTTGCATCTTTCATTCCTCCCTCCGATTACTCATCGAACACCAGCCTTCCAACCTGTACTCAGAGAGAGGAACGACAAAAAAAGAGACAAGACAACAACAATCATCACAGCCACATGTGCCACTCTTCACACAGTGTAACCTTCCTAGCCTACGGCCACGTACCGGGCCCGTCACGACCAGTACTATCGTCCCGTTCATCCTCAACCTTGACGTTCTGTTCCTGGCATAGTGTCTGTCCTCTTGGTGAACTGCCGCAAGTCATTGTTCGTCCCACAAGGTAAGCCGTTTTGGTATATGAGTCTGATTACTTACCTTGTACCCCTTTGATGTTAAGACATCTGCATGCGGTATACAACTACTTTAATAATATTGAGCATTCCGCATTCCCACCTTCTGTCTAGCCACTCGACCTCGAGTGTTGCTATCCCTCCGACCCAGACGGCACGGTGAAATTGGTAGGGGGAAAATAAATGTGTCTTCATCGGGAATTAACTTTCCTTGGGGCGCCGGCTCGTACAGCGGGGACTTGAACCTAGCCTTCGACCTAGTGACAAAGTCTGCTATAAAACAGGTAATGTACATTTTCGAGGTAGGCAATAAAAACTAAAATTAAGCAGGTTCGGGCCCTGCAATTTTAGTCTTTTTAAATTTTTGAGTTGAATTTTAAGTTTTCCTGGGCTTCTCGAGTCTTAGTCCGTCAACATTAAGCCGTCTTCCCTTTCCCTTCCCTTACAACTAGTCTGTAGTGGGAATGATCCAGTCATGCCTTTTGGATTGCTCACTTGCCAGTGAAGGCAGGGACGTGGGGAAGATGGAGATTACGGATGTGCAAGCAGTTCTCCCTAAAACCTTCATAAAGTACAGAATCAACTAGGGACATGGTAGATATGGCCCAGTTGATAGATCACTTTAACTTCAGTATCATACGTGAAAGGGAAAGACACCTTGGTGAGTTACGGTTATTCCGTACTGTAGTTGGCATTTCATCTTTTTTTTTTTT
>JAHWFP010123821.1:101226-130614 GCA_023313725.1 Lithobius niger | reverse complement strand
TCTCTAAATCAAAGGGTAACACAACACAAGACGAGGTAAACATGATTGACACACAATCCCACCCCTTCCCCCCAACCTCTTAACTGCCAGACAGGTGAGCTCCAGACCTGAGCATAAATACAACAACCGCAGCAAGGCCACGACCCGAGTAAAAGGTCCAGGACCAAAAATCACCACAACAATACCTCCTCTTCCTAGTGCACCAACAAAAGAAGAGACGGCAGCTGGTCCAGAACACACAGTGCTGTCCATGCAATACCATGCGCTGGTTGTGCAGCCATTTACGTGGGAGAAACACACCTCGAGATCCTTACAAGAGTCCCGGACCATATTACTACAACAAACTCAGGCGATTACAGAAATGGAATCGCGCTGCTCCACTCTGAATCACTCCACCATTTCGAGTGAAAACATGCCAGAGCCTTATTCAAGTCAAACACGACCAGGGACCTTAGGGCTCTGGAGTCCATCACAATCAACATAATGCACAGATATGACCAAACACTTATGAACATTCAGCCACCTTCCTGCCCTAACATCATGCATCTAGTTCATCCAACGCTAGCAGGCCAACTAGGAGACAAGTGGAAAGTCACGGCCAACTCTCCTCTCAACAGGCCTTATACAGTTCAGTGGAAGAGAGCAACTGTGCCAAATGCACCAGCCAAGAAGGAAAACAAATGTGAAAGTAAACCTAGCAAAAAAAAAAAGCCTGAAGAAGACAAACTTGTTGTAGCCCAGTTTTATAAACATTAAACAGTGAAGCTTATTTTTTGTTGAAAACTCGCTGAACAACAGCAGGAAGTGAATATTGAATTAGTGTGTGCTGCAAACGATGTTTAACTTAACTTTAACCCGGTTAACTTGCCCCAAATGGTTATTGTGTTTTAACCAAACTCCTGAGAAAGAGAACAAAGATAGAAAATACGCAGAATAGAAACTAAGAAAAGAGTTAACAAGAGTCGACAATACAGTCAAGAGTTTGGAAGTGAATTCAATAGACCTAAATCTTTGTCTTGCCATATAAATTGCAAAGTGGTGATCATATTACAGTACTCCATTTGCATTTATAAGCCAAAAAAATGGTTACGGTAGCCACTAGGACTCAATTGATTAGTTGCCAACTTAATCCATTCAATCGCCAGCTGGCTTAGAGGCTAGCACCATCTTTCATCTGTATCGTCACACAAAGTGCAGTGAATAGGCGAATGCTTCTCCTCCCCCCGCCCCTCTCCCCGGATCAACATATTTACTTACTTGACAAGGTTTAGGACAAATATTATGAACTCGTTACGACCAAACAGTGTGCCGAATGTCTTGTTGCTTGGCCTGGCTGATGGCAACTTTCACCGATCCAACTCAACACCGAAGACACCCGATGCCTTCGTCACCTATACTGCCAAGCGATAATCCCTACAAAATTAATGGTCCCAATATTTTTGCTTAAAAACTTGAGAACTGATAGCAGTTTGAGAGTAGCATTTTCAGGAAAAGAAAGGCTCTGTGATGCTTCATGCTCATGTCGATTGTGGCATCCTAGGAATTTCTGATTGGAATTACAATAACAAGATTGGCCCTCTCGCGTTCTGGCACCATGGCTTCGCTGGGTTATTGGAACATTGTAACAGGCTAGAAATAAGGCTACGGCAAAAATTATTTTACTGAAACAGTTCGCAGTAAGATCGGGAGTAAGTAGGAATCGGCTGTGTCTTATATGTAAATCGCCAACTCTTAGGAAACCTACTTCTGACGTTGTTTGGCAATATAATGTCAATTGTTAACAATAGTTAAGTAGGCCTGTTCAGTACATCATTGCGGGAGTAGCCATATTTTACAGTTCCCTTCCCAAAGGAACACGGTGATTCAATGAAGCTTCTTAAAGTGAAATTTAAGGGTTTTGAGCGTGCGTTACATAAACGATATTCAGCACTAACTAAAGGGAAGTGTTTCGGACAGAAGTGAAACTATACATCGTTATACATTTTCGACAAATTGTTGGATGCAGAGAGGATTGTGCTCCTCTTGGCTATAGACGGATTTGTGGAATGATAGCTAGGATGGAACGTTTGTTGTCACACTGATTTCAACTATGGCCGAAGCTACTAAGAGTGCTTGAGAAGTATTGCATTTTCTGTACCACTTGTTATGGCATACTGGTGCAGTTAGGCACAAATTTCTCGAAAAACTGTTACGTGTGCCTTATGCAGTAGAGCATGCATTTGCCACATGGCATATGTAACCGATGCACTGGCATGGGCAGAAAGCGCTTCTTTATATTTCTGTTGGCCTACTTGTTAAAACTTATTTTAACACGTTACTTGTAGTTCAGGTATGAAAAAATTCATTTAAACCCTTTAGGGACCGTTCATAAAGTATGTCACGCTATTTTGGCCCAATTTTGACCTCCTCCCTCCCCCATGTCACATTTTGTCACACGTACTCATACCCCCTAAAAAGTATGTCACACCGAACTCACCCCCCCCCCCCCTCGACAATTTTTTCTGTAACTGCAATTTTATTCGGCCTGCACAGAAACTCTTAAACACAGATTATTTCTCTGCCATGAGTTGAAAATGACCAGCTACAAATAAAGGATGAGGAAAAGGAAATAGCTGAAATAACTTCAAGATTGGTGACAGGTTCAAACAGACGCAGTTTTACACCCCCTTACTTTTCTATTCAGACTCCGTAGCACATCATTTATGTCAGAGTACTGTATTAAATTTTATTTCTTACACAAATAATAAAGATGTATAAAAATATAAAAGTGTGACGTCACATTTTTTCAACCCCCCCCCCCCCTCATGTCACACTGGGCTGACCCCCTTCCCTCCCCTCCGAGCGTGACGTACTTTATGAATGGTCCCTTACTAATCCGAAATGGGCTAAGAAAAGCAGTGGTGTATGAAACGCAAAAACCAACACACTCCCACACTGTGAAATCCTGGTATCGGTATAGCCCAAAATCCCAGGAGGGATGGCAAAACATTGCATTATTGAGGCATTCAGAACTGATACAAAAATACCCAATCTCTGCTATGGTATATGAACTGGAACCATTTTACCCATGAACTTCGTCCGCATTGTGTTAAGATTTGATACCGACCGTCACAATTATAGGTATAGGCTACTTCTTGCCGGCAGCGCACGTATTTTCATGTAAAGTACGGTTATGTGCAATTTTTTCGATGTATAGGCCCATCTCGACAAACAACAACAGGCCTAAAACAATTTTCCAAGAAGATAATTTGAGAGGCTACATAGCCTGTCACATTTACCAATTATGACTATTTAAATTATCCATAATAGCTGTTTTATCATTAGTAACATATTAGCACTGCAGAACCATAAGACCTCTGCATGAGCAAAGGACAAAAGCACAGATATGCCTTTGCGATGGTTTCAACCAATAACTTTGTTTTGCTCTACCATGCCATTTTAACTACATGGTCAAGTTTTGTTTTAGTTACAAGTGCTACTTGAACTTCCTCCAACAGTAAGCTTAATTGCTTTTGATGTTGGAAGAGGGTACGAGAGGAGGTTTCTGTAGTTTCTGTTTTGTGTACAGTTCAGACACTTCATTTGTTCCTAATTTTGTAACAAGGGGCCAAAAATTCACGAACATAGGTGGCCCAAAAGAGACAGAATTTAATATTGCATGTTCGGAGTTGGGAGAACTTTGCCCCCCGAAATTGTTTATAAATTGCTGACATTATGTCCTTGCACCCCACCTTGGAAAGAGCCATTGCGGCACTGTTGGTAAACGGTGCTGTAGCAAGGTTAACAATTGTAGAGCGGTGAAAAATGTGCGCACCCCTCGATAAAAGTGCATGGGGGAAGGAGGGGGAAACAGTTAAAGCTCCCCATAGCAGTTCCCGAATGCCAGATACTTTAAAGAAATAGGAGTGACTTTGAAACGTTTTCCTGCAAAGTACAGATGGAGTTTTCATCATTTTAAATTTCTCAAAATTATCATTCATCAAAAATTCCGTAGCACTTTTTACTCATCTTACGATTACAAAAACAAAGTAATTTCTCTCCTGAACTTTGTTTTCGTAATCGTATCATTCATCAATTCTGATTTTTTTCTTCATTATTATTATTTTCGAACAAGGGCCTCCTAAATAGCACGGCTTCCCCGTGGATCCCTTGGTTTTCGTGTGGCACGGTGCAGCATTCACCAAAGTCGGTTACCACTCGCCATATGGCGAAAGGAAAAATCAACAAATTTGGCAAATAGCCTACAATTTTAATTCGGCTTGCCAAACCGAAACACAAAACCAAGCTTGGTTTACTCAAATGGCGTAATCTCGGCAACCGGGCTAGCTAGAAACAAACAGTTTGCAGCATTGCATCCAGCATTCTAAGGGCTAGCTTAGCCTATACAGAAAATATTCTAAAACCGTGATATTGTGTCTCAAAACGTTATTGTATGCAATACACGTCAAGTGCAAAAATGGTAAGAGACTTCTAAAGTGTACTGGTCATATGGCGAGTGCTGATTGATCGACATTCGTGAAGTGTGGACCAGTCTTACATAATGTTTCCTGATATTTCCAGGTGCATTCGATGGCCATTTCCATGTGTTTCAGAATTTAGTAGAGTAGATAAACAACGGTTGAGGATATGGAGATTTCGTTGAAAACCGGTAAATGGCGGTTACAGTGGTAAATTTCATTCATCAGAAACTTAAACACTCGCACTTTACCACAACAGAAGAACCAAGATCAAGTTCTACTTTGAAAGTCACCGAAAATTTAAAGTACAACTTGGTATTGGTTCTTCTGTTGTGGTAATGTGGAATTGTTTACGTTCCGATATCGAAATTTTAATCAAATCTTGCAAATGTGGGCCGACACTAGCGGGGACAGGCCCCCTTCCCGCCCTACCGAATCAAATTCACCCAAGATAGTGTAGTTCAGGTTGCGTACAAATTAGTGTTTTGAATTTCTCAGACTTTTCTGCTATTTTGACCTCTGTTAGTAACAGTTTGTTAACTACTAGGGGCTAGAAAACGCCTAAACAAGTTATTAAAATTTAAGTTTCATGATTTTCAGCTGAAGGGAGCAAGTTCTCGCATTTATTCTTTTGTTTGTCATCAATATTTACATTTTCTTTTCCGGGTCACGTTCAGAATAGCCCCTGTAGTTAGGTACCCTAATTATATACACGTTTGATAACTAGGCTCTAGGTACGCTACACTATTCCTTTAGTGGTGAAAAACTAATTCGTTCGGGAATGAATAATTAATAAAATTTGATTTTGTTTTAAACTTCATGATTTTTTTATTTTATTTTAGAATCCCTGCAGAAACTTAAAATTAATAATTAATAAAAACACTAAAAACACGGGGTACACTTACCAAATATACTTTTTACAACGTTTAAAATTGTAAAATTTAACGCATTAAACGAATAAATAAAATGAGCAACAAAAAAAAAATCCTTCATTACAACCAACTAAAAGCATTAGTAAAAACCTGAAAACCACCGAAGCATACCTAACTTTCAGCACACGACATGGATTCCATTGACCTTGTAAACTAGCCGACACGTGCGTGAACGTCCACACGGGATTCAACTTTTGCAACCCCAGCTTCACCTCACTCACTCACACTCGTCAGTCCTCCTCACCCAAACCAGCCACTATAAAACCCACCTTAAAATTAAAATCGTCTGGTGGGATTTTTTTCTTCTTTTTTAGTAGCTTCCCAACTACAAGATACGGCCTAGATACAGCCAGTTTTTTGCTCCTATCATAATTTTTTTCTACCATCCTTTACGCTCAAGTCAAGTCAAACGGACTCGTTGAAACGAGTTAGGTAGCGCTGGGTGCTATTACCACATACATGCCCTAACGATGTTTTGAGCTGCTGGGAGACACACATAACAAAGGCATGCAATTTTTACCCCCATGAGTCCCGCTATTACAAATTTCCCCCATTAACATCAAATAAAGACAACACATAAACGCTACCCCCGTAATCTTACCACATTAAAAATCCCAAACTTGTTTCGTCTGCACGCACATTGGCCCACATCACACTCGCTCACTACACATGGAATGCTCAACCCAACCAAAACCCCCTTGAGCATTTCAACTACCATCAATTCCAAGATGTCGGCTGTGAAGCTATTAAAATGCTCAAAATTCGCAATAACATAAATTTCACATGCACTTACAAATATAGGCGTGAATAAGAAATACGGGTATCTAATGATACTGCGAATACGTGTTATGAAAGGGCTGGTCGGATACGTAAATTCGTACTGTGTAGCCTATCTGCTTCGATTCCACTGTGAAAGAAATAATAATTTACCAGCAAACACAAACGTAAGATTATGTCAAGGTGTTAAACACGAATTAACGCGTATTCGCTTTATTAGTTTATTATTGGGATTTCTTCATAGTCAACACAACTCAATTAATAACGAATTAATACCGTAATCACAAACCATTTCGTAAATGACAATGTGGGTACGTGTATTTCGGTATATTCGGCGAAGATTTCACCCTTAAATAACAGGGGTTTGTTTTTGCAGCATGAATGAAATAGACTCTGTTTACGACCAATACGTTTCAAATCGGGAGAAACAAAAATCGTAGCAGCAAATCTAAACCACAAACCACGATATAATAAGGGTAGGATAAACATTCAGCTTTATCCTTACGAGCACGCACAATAACAACATTGCGTAAGAAAAACACGTGCGTTGGTACTTTTTTACTATAATCGGGAAATGAAAAAAAAATCAAAAAAATTGAGGGGGGTTTAGGGGCTCAAGTTCCAATCGAACACAACCATCTTTCCGAAAAAATCGCGAGAAGTACGGCACCGACATCTCTAAAATTACCAATTTTCTGGAATTTTGCTTAATATTAACAAAGATTCCGAACGTGGAACTAAAATACTGCCGATTCGATTAATAGAAATCAGAATGTAGGGGGAAAAAAAAATCAGTGTAGGGCAGTGGAGTCTGGGAATCTCATGTCATCACGTATCGTATCGTTCATTTGACTCCTTCAACTCACAATTCGGGTTTTAAACTCTCATTTTGCTCGCACAAATCCATCCTCCAACACACTTTTACATTCTTAAAATTTAATATCAAACCCCGAAACGTGTTTATTCGATCTCCGATGTCACTTTCGGGCAACAAAAAAATGCACACGGGTCGTGGGTTGGTTGGTTACTTGGGGGTTTTTCGGGTTACAATCTCTAATGTCACATCAACCCCATTTTTACGCTGCATAGCTAGCCATTTCATAGATAATGCAACAACAATCCATTTTGAAAATGCATCTCTTACCTTCATGAAGCGCCAGCTTAGACTTCGGTCACCAATGATTGTCCATAGGCATTGTTATTATTTATACCGATTGTTTTCTTTCTTGTTTGTTACGGGACGCACCACACGTAAAACCCCTCTCCTGACACTAACAAAGCCGTCTGCTAATTATAGGGAAGCCATTTTTAATTACCACGGAATTGTGGGTAATTTGCGCTTCGCTTTTTCGAAAGCGGAATACACAATAAAAATTTTAAAACCAAAATTAAACCACCATTTTGCATTAATTACGTCAGTGTTTTACAAATTCGGGCCGCTTTCACGTTTTAAAAAAAACTTGCCACGACCAATAATCGCTTATATGAATATTATTTTTATTTAAATTTTTGCATGTACATAGATGGCAGCACCAGCCTGTATGGCATTCGGTTCGGCCGCCACATTATGCAAGTGCGTCACTCCCGTCATAAATAAAATTATTATTATTGCCTCCTCCTACCTCGCTTGTCGATACAATTTCATTTACAACACCAATTTGTAAACTCAAGGTCACCTAGTTCCGGCCAACCAGATCGTTTATTCTTTTTAAACTAGTAATCAAAAGGTCAACTTTAAGTCCGGAGTTTTAATTCAAAGCGCTCACTTTGGCGGGCTTTCCACAATCTCTGTTGACCTACGCTCTACTTCGTTGCAGCGGGGTTCGCCACACGGGTCGATTTTAGATGGTTGCCAGCCACGTTTTACATTTTTAAATCACTTAAACCTCGCTTAAACGAATTCGTATATAAACTAGGCTTGGCAAAACCACCTACGTGGCATTTGACCATCTGTTAGAATTAATTCGCGTTAAGCAAAGTTTACGTGCCCCATTCGCTTCAATACAAATTATTTTGGAATCTTAATGCCTTTAATTTTAAATACTTTAAAATTTCACCGGGTCTTGCTATAAATAATGCTTACCATATCCATGTCGGGAGTGCTTTATCGATTTTTTTTTTCCAGCCGCGAGTTGGGACTACATTATAACCCACAAAACCGAATGAAATTTAAACAACAATGGAGACCAAAATAGAACAGGGATAAAAAAAAAAATTTGGAGGCCTATCGTGCTTTTAAAACATTTTAAAGTAATACTGGATTTACAAGTAGATGTATACTTGCATCCATTTATTTTAAAAAGCTTAACTATTAGGTTTTTAATGCAAAATTAAATAATTTCAAAATTCTAACCACGGTATTTTAAATTTGTATCAGATGCAATCTACCAAACCAGTAGATGGGGTAAAGAGGGATGAACTAGTGAGTAAACACTGGCCCCCCCCCCCCCCGATTGCTTAACATTTTAATTGTTTCCGTTGCAGACTGACAGGATACCAACACGACAAACACAATTAACTAAAACAAAAGATTAATTTTTCACGCTTAGGAACACCTTAACTGATACAGAAAATTCAACAAGCCTCAAAATGAATTACCGGCTCTGGACTAGCAAATTAAAATTTACATTTAAAATTTATCTACACATACTAACTCAGCCTAGCTACAATAGCTAGAAAGGAATAATAATAATACAAGTGAAGCACTAACAATACTAGAGAGCAATTCAGTTTGAACATTTTCAGAAATTAAATTTAGCAATGATAATTGTCCACAGTAGAAGAAAAAAAAAAACAATACTATTCAACATCAATCAAGTTTCTGCAAAAAAATAGTGCGCATAATCTAAACTTTGCGGCTGTGTCATCTGTCTTACAGTACATGTTAATGTAGTGGCAGCCATTACGCCCTGGCAGGAATGTATGGAAAACAATGTATTTCTTTATTTTTTTTCCAGGAGGGGGAGCAGGCAATAAGATGTAAAATTTCCAAATGAACCCTACCTCTTCCCCCCCCCCCCCCAAGTTTTTAATATTTTTTTTTTGCGCTTTACTCAAAGGCTTAATTCAAAGCTCCCTCCCTATTACCTTCCGCTTTTCCAACCGAGGTCAAATTTTCCGACTTGTGGTTGGGAAAGGGTTTGGCTTAGTGGCTGCTCTTGCAAGGAGAGCATACATTTCATGTACTGTCGAATTCCAGCTGCTCAGGTTCTTTTTCTACTTTGGTTACTGCTGAATTTATCTTGCGATTTGCCTTAGCCCTCGTTATTGTGGTTGGATAGTGAGAATTTATTCCTTACCCTTCTTTGACCATAGAATAATTCCCTATTTACTGTCACAATGGAAGATCCCTAAAACTGAGAATTGCACTCTTCCAAACGAAACTTCAAGCGGATTGGATTTCAGCATGAATGAAGTAGGGCCGAGCAAGCTACTGCACATTTACAGAGCTCGAGGTATCAAAACAAGTGCGGGTATCAACATTTTTAACGAAACTGGCGTTCTAAAATGTTCAATTCTTGATTTGAGAGTTACAAAAAGATCAATAGTCCCCCTTTTGAATGTGCATTGCGAAAGTTTGTAATAATTCTTCCCACGGTGCAGAATTCCTCGTTGCAATGTTGTCAGTCTGTTAAAAAATGTTCTGCAATGACAAACTATTTACATGCAATATATATGATGATTATACCTTAACCTAACTTACTTGAGTTACACGATTATTTTGGATAAAATTGCTTCCAAAAACCGTAATAAAAACCCAATGGCTCAATGTCAATTAAGGTTTTTTTTCACCAGAAAAGACATAGAATTTGGACAAGGCCGTGAAAAGAAATATATTGGTTCTCAACATTTCATTCCAAAAGTAACTAGGGCCAGTAAGCTTTTTATTTTATTGGAAGTAGCTTGAGCCCTGCTTTTAACCGACACTTGATCTTAATTTTATAACTGACACTTGGATCTCAATTTTATGGTGTTGCAAGTGGTAGCTTAACATAAAAGAGTACAATAATAATATCAAGTTAGGTTAAATAATACTTAATTTCAACTGACTGAATTGCTGTTCCTTAAACCATAATAAACTAGCACTAGAAAATAAAAAGGTGATGACCAGGGGCAAATTTGACCACCAGCCAAGGCCTGAGAACCAACTAATTTTTCCGTGATTTAACCAAAGATGAACCACGGTCACTATTCCTTATACCAAAAAAGAAGTAGGTGCATGATAAGGACAGATTTCTGCACGCCAAAAAAAATTGGTCGATTTCGCAGAGAATTGTTTTTCTTCTTTCCACAAAATGAGTATCATGCCGACTTACACTGAAAGACCATACAGTATATCTCACTTAGAGGACGCTATTCACTTTCATTCTCATTATGCCCATATTAGGGAAATGGACGTCACCTTCGCTAATGATCTGACTTTTACGGAAACTTGAAGGTGCTTTTCGGTCAGGATACGTTTACTGCGGTGTAATAAATGTCGTTTAGGCTAAATACCTGCGCCGAAGCAAACAAAATTGTGATTGGTTGGTTGAGGAAATGTGACGGGGACTAGTTTCTTAACGCTAAATATAGGAAAACGTGGTAGATTCAAAATGACGTAAAATCGTAAACGACGAAAACGTTGTAAGCATCGTGTAATGCGTAAACAAAATCTAGTAAGAATCTTTCTGTGGAATGAAAACCAAAATTTTCTCACAGAATTCCAATAGTGTATTTATGAAACTGATAATTTGTGGGTTTTAGCAAGAGACTCCTTTCCAGCAAATTTCCCCCGAAGGAGTTTCGTGCCAAAACACACAAATTATCATTTTCGTAGAAGCACTCTGCGTATTATGACTGATAATTTCGCACTTCAGGAAGTTGAACTTGGCAACCCATTTATTGATGTTATACTGCAGCCATCAACACCCTAGTATACTCTCATTAAAAAAATGGTTTGAAGTACTTTACCATTACCGTAAACTGGCAGTCCAAAACAAAAATTTCCCAAATTGATTCATCAGTTTAAATGACCTTGTAAATGCAAGTGTGAGGAAACTGTTAAAGTAGCACTATCACAGATTGAAAGTCTGCAGAATCTGGCAACATCTAGCACGCTATGTAGTACTATCTAGCACTTGCTAAGCATAGGAATGCACGTCATTTCTTTTAACGAAACACGCCACAACCTCCTTAATTATTGAGTGAAAATCTGGTACATCCTCGTGCACCTGGGAGCAAGCTGTAAAGGTTGACCACCTAACTGCCGCTAGATGGCACCATGGTATTTTCATTCGCTTTTCGATCGGTGATAGTGCCACTTTTAGGCTAAAAAGCAATATAAGCATTTTAGAAATAATGGTTACTAAACATTATTTGCAACTGTTTTCAAGAACTGAAGGAGGTCTAATCAAGGATAACATCATGTATCGACAAGACATAAGCCAAGATGCCAGCAGTTATAATTGTAGGGTTTCCAACGTGTTACGAATTCTCTTCAAACATCATCGTGCACACTACTACCATTGGGATGATTCAGTTCTAAAAGCAATAATTACAGATTAAACTTACTAGGGCACCATCAATAAGTGGGAGCATACGAAAGCGAAACTTGCATTAAAACAACGCTTAATTGAAGATGACCCAATTTATTATGCATTAACAGTCAAAAGAAAAACATTAAATTAATTAGTGTTACATTTCATGAAAGCGGGGATACTCTTTGCACCCATTCAGTGTTGGTTGTTCCGCACGCCTCCTCGAAATCGCCGGCCAATATTTGACCGATCCCGACTTGGCCTTTTCATCATGAACGTTCGTGTTCGCACGCTAGGTGGCAGCACACACATTCATTCAGTGACTACTCACAAAATATGAAATCATTGGAGCAACAGTTGTACGTGATACAAAATTTGAAATCTACTGGTACAGCAGCAGTTCTTGCACCAGGATACATAATGTTGGCAACTGTACACAAAACATATTGTTAGCAATAATAAACTTATATGGACGGCTTAAACTCGCTCTGGGATTCCCATTGACTTGCCAGGACAGTTTTTTGGCGATTTTCCAATCTCGGTTTTTTTGTCTTGGCAAACCTAGTCTGTGCACGGGCACAACTATGTCCAAAATTTAAACTCGTTTGGAGCAACAGTTTTTCCGAGATGCTGTCACAAAATTTACATTGGAGTCCTTTAATAGCAGAAATCCGGACACGTTGCTCTAATAACTACAAATTTGTGCTGACTCGCATGGACGAGGAAACAGGGTAGTAGGTGCTTGGATGAATTAGAAGAAAAGGAAATGCAGTTAAACGACTAACAAGCACCCATTATAGAGGGACTGCATCGAAGACTAGTGTGTGGTCATCTAGATGAAAAAAATTGTGCGTAACTGTGGCTGGGAGCAAACCAGGCCTTGGAAACCAATACCGGTATGCTGTTGTAAGTTAAACTGCATCAAGTTTCAATCGCTAACTGGTTGGGTGGCAGCTGCATCTAAATTTTGTTTCACATTGAGTTGTCTGGTTTGATTTTTCCCTGTGAAATAGGGTCTCTTCAATGTTTCCCATAAGCTGAAGCATTCGCAAAGTTGAAAGGCAGGGGGAAAAATAAGTATCTATATGAAGTTACCGACGTAAAAAAAGGTGGGCATACAGCTGTTAGCACTTTTGGTTCGTGACCCGAGAGCAGATTTGTAATTAAGAAATGTCCATAATGGATAAACATCCACGTGTACAAGAAGAATCATGAACTACACCATCATCCTGTGATCATGAACAAGAACATTTGAAAAACCTTTGTGAAGGCGCGCATCCGCCACCCTCTGGCAAAGCATTCCACACTCCACCATTCTGACAAAGCAAAACCTGTTCTCATCTACACGACAGAATTCAAGGTCAAATCCACCCAAAGGATGACGAGCTTCCTCCAGTAGATGTTGAAGCGCCCACTCAGAAGCTTGACGGCACAATCAAAACAATGTTTCTGACTCGATACAATCACCATATCCAGAATGGCACAACTCTCTATCGTCGTGTCTGCACTGCTCTGCACTGATTCGACATTCCTAAGTCACCCAGTAGTGGTCTGACCAATGCTTTACCAACAATATGCAATGATCGAATTCCTAGTAATTAAGGCTTTGCTGAATTGATCAGTAAAATTGGCCGATGGTCAACAGCCCTCTTAAAAATCTATTTCTTCTCAACGGTAGTCACATGAATCAAAAATGCAAACTGATGCAGATTACTGTTCAAGATCATATTGAAGAGATAGGCATGAGATAGGCATCAAGAAACCTGTCATATTTTTAGTAGTGGTAGGCTTGGAATCGATTTGGTGGGAGAAAAGCTGATCTGCTTGAATGGTAATTCATGGGGATTATTTTCAGGAGTGAAATACAGTATAACTATCCAGCACATTAGTGTCGCTGAATTCGTCTAATATAGTCGGCATCAGTCATAAGGAATTTGTTTTAAAGAAGTCTTGCTTTAGAATTTTAGAAATTGTAACAGATTTGGTGCTCTTCTCTTCAGACTGCAGTATACAGAAATTTAGTTGTAAACCACTTTCCCCTGCTCCTTGAGGTTCATTTCAAGTGGTGTTGACCAACCTCTTACCTGGTCTAGACACATTTAAAATTTTTAGTTCTGTGATTGAAGACAACAGAAGTAAAAACTGGGAGTTTCCCCCACTGTAAGAAATGGTGGATGTACAAAGAAATATCGGACTCGCATATAACAAAATTCTCATATGAACTCTGCTTCCGAACAGACCGGTCATATGCATGACCTGGCAATAAATACATTTTATTCAACATTCTTATTTCTTCATCGCTCTCACATAATCCAAGCACTCATGATGGTAATTTTTTTTTTAAATGAATAGCACTACGGAAACTAAGGAAATACGTAAACAAAATGATTCAAACAACCCTTGTCATAAATAAAATGGTACATTTTTTGCACAACTTTCACACAGGACACTCGCACACAAAGTTCTCATGGAGTATCACCGCCGAAATTCACCACAGTTGCCAATTAAGATCTTCTCTGATGGTTTCCCCGACTTGGAGCCAAAACTCTACAAAGACAAAATATTCAACATGTTGAAATCCAACAGTATTTCCACAGCTCCTAGCAAGCAAACCACCTAACGGTAACAATTCAGCAAATCACCAAAGTTTTAACACTTCTCTGGCCCAGCAAACCGCCGAACCTTCAGACCCCTCTCAACTGTCACTTTAAACCCCTCCCCTCCCTCCAGCACAATGCACCACTGCTATTATAAAAAAGAGTAGCTTTTATCTACAACTGGGTGGGGAATGGAAAAGGAGGGGAGGGGTCCCATAAAGTCTAAAATATCACATTCATGAATCGGAAAGCCTTTGTATTCCACTAATTCTAAAATACAAATAAAAAAAAGATGTAGATCCCATCTGAATGGAGCATTTCTTTTCTTGGCATCAACAGAAAGTTATTTCAATTGCATACCAGGCCAACTAAAAAATATTTAAAAAAAAGATTGATCATGAATTGAAATAAACAAGAGTTAGTTCCCTAAGCCACCACTGCGCCGATTTCTTTTGATTCCGTCGAAAGGATGTCGTAAACTTACGGCAGCTACCAAGATAGGCTGCCGGAAAAAATATGACTACAGCCATCAAGAATTCTTACCATACGTAGCTAAAACTAAATAAACACATGTTATTTTTAAAAAGATAAAATTGGTTTTTATTACCCTAAAATACTTAACTTTATTTACTGGCTAAATATCGCTTATATTTATGCTCAATGCTCAAAGACCTTATACAGTATTTCACTTTAAGAGGCCTCCATAGCTTACCACCTGGGGGCGTGCATGCTAATCTCCCAGCATGCAGCGCCACCCATCCTCACAGTCGTAGGTAGAATAATTCTGTTCACCGAGAGCGGGGACGGTGGGTGGGTTTACACTAAAAGTAAGTATTTTAGGATTAGTAAAAACTAATTTTATCTTTAAAATAATATTTTCACTATCCGAAAATACTTCCCTTTGGTACTGGTTGACTTTGTCCAAAAGGATTTGGGTCAAGCCAAACCCTGAGCTAAACGGTTATAGAAAGAGCTATGTTAGCAAAAAAACTCTAACAACGCAACCAAAAAGTATTTTAAACCTCCACAACTGCGAAGCAAGAGGCAAAGAAAACACCTGTCGCATGGCGTAGTAGAAAGTCCTGGATAACCCTCCTTAAGTAGAAGCAGAAAATCGAAAGCAAGGCTCCCGTCTTCTCTTGTTGTCCCTGTGTCTTCTCTATTTAAAATTTTCTTGAGAACTGGAGAACCTTTGGGTGGTTCGTTAATATCAAACCAGGAAAGTTTTATTCGATAGTTTTAGTACAGTTCAACTTCCATCATGATCCTGCGAGGAAAAGAGAAATTCTTTAATGAACATGAAAGATACAGAATGCTGAGCATCATTGGATGATTCTTGTGATGCCTGGTAGATGCAATCAGCAGCTCCTATGGTGAGTGAGGATGGTTGTTGATGAGGAGATCAAGAAAGACAGCCGCAAACCAGGAAAACCTTCAGTTTGGGCGAGGTGCGCCAGGGGATCGGGGAGGAGGAGAGATGCCGTGGATGCGTGGGAATGGAAGGCAACACAATGGAAAAGAAGAAGTCGGAGTCGAAATGTGTAATGCAACAGCAGAAGATGGCGACATGTCCTCAAGGATGAAAGCACTGAGGGAGTACGGGGCCCATCCTAATATGGGCCGAAAGGAGGCGCACAATTCGGAGCGTCCTGCGCGACAAAGGATGGAGGTAGAGAACCGTCGCAATCAGCGGTGAAAACTTGAAACTCATCAGTTGTACAGGTGTCACCCCGTGACAGATGTACTTGCGAAACTACAGGAGGAGGACGGGGAACGCTTTCTTGCCGGCGATGTGGAAAATCAGGAAACCTGAGTCTAAACACCAATGCCGACGTGGCTACTCGTAAAGCTTTTCGTATGGCTCATTATGTTTTTAAAAAGTTTTCTTTTCTTGATACTGCTTCTTTTGCCTTGTTGTACAAGACCTTTGTGAGACCCGTTCTAGATTACTGCTCGCAAATTTGCAGACCTTTTTATGCTGCGCATTTCGACAAACTTGAAAATTGCCAACGTAAACTAACGAAGTGGTGTTCCTCCATTCGTCACCTTCCGTACTATGAACGACTCAAACAGCTCAATATTCCTTCACTTCGTGAGAGGTTTGATAGGGGTGACTTCATTCTTACCTATCAGCTTCTTTCGGGTTCCTTCTCTAATAACCCTTCCAGTTTTTTTATTCGTAATTTCAACAATAACCGAGGCCACATCTTTAAATTGCAGGGTCTTGTTTCGAGACTTAACTGCCGGCAATTCTTTTTCACCGAAAGGATTGTTAGCCCTTGGAACTCTCTCCCGGAGCACATTGTATCGGCTTCAACTCTTAACAGCTTCAAGGCTCGACTTGACTTTTGGAAGCAGTGATCTGCTTTGGGTTTTTTTTTTTGGGGTGGGGGGGGGTTTGGGTGCTTCATAAGCCTTGGCTTCGCACCGTCTTTATCTAATCTAATCTAATCTAATCTAATCTAATCTAATCTAGGTAGGGACGACGTCGCTGAAGAAGTCTGAGTTAGAGTGCTGAATTGAAACAGAAAGGGCGAGAATGAACGGTCACACCTGCACTCAGCAAAATAAGTTCGAAAGACCTTTTAAAAGAACATTTTGCCGGCCCCCAGTCAGGCCGGCTAAAAATGGTTACTTTTGCTGAAAAGTACAATACCTGTCAATTTTAGCATTGTTGCATCAACTATGCTGTCATTGCCTTGAGATTTCAGTGAACAATGGCCGCCTCAGCCACCCGATCGCGCATGCGCAATCCTCCCATTAAGAATGAAACACCAGTGGGTTTGCCATCTCATTGTCTCAAGTTGCGTCAAAGGTGACACCTGAGGGGAGGCAGGGTGGGCCTGAAGGTATTGTACTTTTCAGCAAACGAAACCATTTTTAGCCGGCCTGACTGGGGGCCGGCAAAATGTTCTTTCTTTCTGCTGCAAAGTACAATACCTGTCAATTTTAGCATTTGACAGCCTGGCCTCGTTAAAATGGTGGCCGAGTACCCTGGGGTGCTGAGGCTGGCATTGTGGTTTTGCATTGGTTTGGCTTTTGGAGGAGGAGCGGCCCAGGGAAGCCAACAAGCAGAACCCTTTCTTCCCAGGAGATTAAAAAGTGGGAGTACTTAAAAGTTTCTATCCTTTCTCTTCTTTTTTTTTTTTTTTTTTGGAAGAGGGTTTGGAGGAAATCCTATTTGAGTGTGTAAGGTTTGATAAAAGGATAAAAGGAAGGGGTTACCTTTTCCAGTCGTGGAGGGTGTGAACCAGACATCAACATCCCAGAGAACAGCTTGAAAGTTCAGAGATCGCGAACCTGATCTTGAAAAGGCGGAGCACAATTTTATGGATTCAGGCAGGGAGTTGAACTTCAGGTCAGACGGGTCGAAGGTTGGAGCCGAGGAGACTTGAGTCGTGAGACCAAGAAGATGGTGGCGGTTCGATGCGACAGGGTTGATGATGACAGTTCGTAATTTGAGGTAGCTAATTACTGGACAGGAGATTATTATCTTTTTTTTTTTTAATTTGAATTGGCAAGAGTCGTTTGAATTTGGGAGGAACTTGGTGTCTTGAAAAGAAATGTCCAGGTCGAAATTCAGGTTTTCGTTAATGAATTTTGAGGAACGGTCTTGGAAGGGATGAACGGCTCGGCGGGCCGGACCGATAAAAGTTTTGATGAAGCAGGATAGTGTTCCAAGGCCGAGGCGGGAGTCCGGAGTTAGGAGGAGGCGTTCCGAACTCCGAAGTGACACCCTTTAGCCTTATGGCGGCAAAGGTCGCAGGGTAGTTCGGTTGTTTTATGACTGGATAGTTGTGTCATGAGAGGTGCATGGAAGTGAAGGAGTCCGAGTTGTCAAACTGCCATAGGGAAAAGGAATGTACATGGAGATCAGAGGTGTTAGGGGTGAGTGTGTCCTATGTCTCCGTGATGTTGCAGTGAAGAGAGAGATCAGTTGTGTTGAAGAAGGTATTCATAGAACACAAATGGTCTTTGAGTGGGCCGTTTGCGGGAGTAGCAATGACTGGCCTTGATGGAAACGATGGTGGTGGAATCCTTGGATCTGAAGGGCGAATGTCGAGTAGAGGGTGACGGAGTCGATTTGGGCGTTTGTATGATGGGCGGACAGACTTTGGGACAAATGACTTGGTTAAAATTCACGGGGCCAGGTGAAGGGGCTCACAACGACCCGAGTGGGGGGGGGGGGGGATATTGGACGAGAAGCCAGTTGATCATCTAGGAGTTGACGGGCAGAGAGATTTAAGAGGTTGAGGTTTTCCGCCTGGAGAGATGAAACCAGCTGTTGAAGAGAAGACACTTGGGATGTAAGGGAATCAACATGATCTTGCGTGGTGTCTAAAAGAGGCTTTACCTTCTCGTAATTCACCAAAATTGCTGCTTAGCTCGTAGGTTAAGGCGTAGTTTGTGTTTCATGGTGGTGAAGAGTTTCACATGATCGATCTTCGGGGAACATGAAAATCACATCCAAAAGGCGGTGGAGAGTTGGATTGAGTGGTGGTAGGAATGGTGAGAGAGTTGAGTTAAGTGAATCCGGTGGGGAAGGGCAGACAGGGCGGTTTGCGTCCGAGCCTTTGGTTGGAGAGCAGGGTGTTGCCGGGATGTCATCAACTGTGAAAAAGTGAGCTACCGGCGGGGGTTCGGAGTCCCCATCTAATGGTGAGGACGGACTGTCGAAATCAGCTGACGGGAGGATCATGGGAGTTACCTGCTTCACTGGAGTCTTCTTGAAAGGAAGAATTACCGTCAGAGGCCTCGGAGGAAGGCACCGAAGAGGAGTGGTCCACTGGTTCACGGAGCCAGGAGGCGATAGATGTTGGAGAGCTGAAGGACGACGCTGGTGACGATTTCCCAGGGGTTTTGGGGATGGCTAGCTGAGCGTTCTTCTTCAGGATTGTAGTAAGAAGAGGCGATGAGTCCAGATGAGAGCCTGAAGGAGTTCTCCCAACTTTAGTTGGGGTGGATGAAGAGGACTGTTCTTCCCTTATATTCTTTAATAAATGCGCACGTTGATTTCTTTGTTTTTTGCCTAAGGCCGAAGCTTGGTGGGTTGCAGCAATGAGCCTTCATTCTGCCAAAGGAATCGACACGCAAATAGCACAAGGCACATTATATTATTCGCATTTGTGGGGGTCGCAACGTGCAGGGTTACGTAGGCCGGGACACGAGCACGAACCACGATCTTCAATTACAGAAATTCTTCCTAAAAACGGGTCCTTCCCAGAAAAAACTTTGGGCTCGCTTGATTTTCACCATGATGTCCAGCTTAAAACAGGTTCTAGTGAACGCTAACCAAAGGTGATGAAGGTAACAGTGACGCGACCTGAAGGCGTGAAAACCAGGAAGTGGAAGCGACAGCACTGTGAAGCGCGAGAAGGGAGCCTCGGATTGGGGCGATGGCGCTTACGGTCGTGAGACTGGTGAGATGCATAAATGTGGCGATAGTGTCGGAAGGGAAGTCCGGAGACGTGCCGTGCAGGGGATGCGATTGGCGGAAGGGAGAAGCCGGAACGAAGGATGAGTCGTCCGGCGTGGGTCACGGCGGAGATGCGATGAACCCAAACGACAGGCGGAAGGAGCGTTGAGATGACTGGGTGACATCAGCAAACCCGGGACGAGGAGCGTCGTGTCGAGCGACATGATAGCCGGACCATGTGGTTAGGGCGGGCCACCAAGGAGGGCGGCAGCAGCGTGGGTCCGAACGACAGGCAGAGCATGGCGGCTTCCGAGGAGGCGGATGACCAAGCGACAGTGTCGTGTCGTGATGAGGGCGAGTGATTGTGATGAAAACGAGTGTAGGCTGAAGTTGGTTATGGAAGGACGAGCACTGCGACCGGAGGGATGGGAAGTGGGGTCGGGCGACAGACGATGGCCAGGGCTAAAACTGGGGTGATCGACCGATCTTGGCAGGACGAGGAGCTGGTGGTGGCGGCGGTAGCGGACCGGTACGGATGACAGGGGCGGGGCTAGGCGCAAGCCGTGGTTGAGGCGACAGAAGGGAATCCGTAGGGGACAGGCCCGGCGACAGCGGTCACTAGGAGCCCCGAACCCGAGCGAAGGGGCGGTGAGTGTCGGACGGAGCACGAGACCGCGCGCCATGGCAACCAAAGATGGGGGAGGCCACGACACCGCAGCCTTGAGGAGGCGAGCGAACACACTGTGGGGAGACTGACGAGCCGGGAAAGGAAGGCAAGGAACAGCCGACCGGATGGAGGTTGCAACAACAAGCAGAACGCGGCATCAGGCCACCTTCGAAAGCGACAGGGGAGACGTGCAGATAACCGAGTGATGATCACAGCGAATAGTGGAGAAGCCGGCGGTGAACACAAATGGCTGCAGGGGCGCCGTGGAGACGAACGTAAGAAAACGGCGGTGGAGGAGCCGTGGAAGCGTCGCCTTGAGGACGGCACTATGGTCAAGCCAGCCGTAGGGAGCGGACTGACAAGGGCAAGAAGAAGGCAGAAGCCGGAGTGAAGGTGAAAGCCTGGTTCCGTTGTGGGGCAACCCGGGAAGTCACGGGAGGGAGCCACAACGTCTTTTAATCCAGGCGTAGTTCAAGATTTCTGCGGGATGAAAAACGGAGAGGCTAGGGGGGGGGGGGGATGACCCGGAATTCACAGGAGGGAGCCACAACGTCTTCATTCCAGCCGTTGAACAGGACACCAGCGGAACGAAGTAAAAAGCAGGAGGCTCGGCCCAAGAAGGAGAGGGGGAGGGCGAAGCCGAGCGGTTTAGGTGTGGGGCGATCCCGGGAAACAACGGGAGGGAGCCACGTCTTCTTCAATCCGGACGTGTAACACGACCGCAATGGACCGAAGGAGGCCAAAAGGCTTCGTCCGAGGAGGGAAGACGCCAAGCCGGTTCAGGTGTGGAGCGGTCCCGGGAGACACGGGAGGGAGCCGCGACGTATTCATTCCAGCCGCAATTCAGGACATCAACGGACTGAAGGAAACCAAAAGGCTCCGCCCAGGGAGGGACGAAGCCACGGCGGTTCAAGTGTGGAGCAATCCCGGGAGACAACGGGAGGGAGGCACGACGTCTACATTCCGGCGTAGTGCAAGGCAATCGTGGAACGAAGGAAGCGAAGAGGCTAGGCTCGGGGCGATCCCGGGAAACAACGGGAGGGAGCCACAATGATATCATTCCTTGCGGACGACACCGGAAGGCGAAAGTGGGTGGTGTAAAGCGGACCAGCTAGCTGAGGTGAGGGACCGAGGCGGTTCAGGTGTGGGACGATCCCGGGAGACAACGGGAGGGAGCCACGACGACTTCAGTCCGGGCCGAAGGTCCAGGGCCTGACAGGACGAAGGACGACAAGAAGACGAAGCACCAGGGAGGACAGCAGCTGCGTTGGCGGCTTGAGACAAAGAGATGGCAAACCCACTGGCATTTCCATTCTTATAGGGAGGATCGCGCACGCACGATCGGGTGGCTGAGGCAGCCGTCGTTCACTGAAATCTCAAGGCAATGACAGTATAGTTGAGGCAACAATGCTAAAATTGACAGTATTGTACTTTGCAGCAGAAAGAAACATCGTTAATTTTGTACGAAAATTAATTTTGTACTGTGAAACGCCATAATATCAAAACTCGGAAAAATTCCGGAAAAAAATTACCGCACACTTTCACAATCAAAACACAACAGTTTCTTCCAGCGAATTTTCGATAGCTTGAGCTGCTATCTTCTTCGGGCCTCAAGGATATAGCTCGGACTTTTAACATTTTCCACTCCAGTTCGACGAACTATCGCATTTGAATTTGGCTGGCAACGTTGGCTCCTGTATTTGTGCTGCAGGCCTAGATCGTTCGTTCCTATTCTCCACTGACAATGAAGTCGACCTGCCAGATTGTTGCTTACTAAATGCTTCACTCTAGGAAATGAAGGGGCTTGAATGTTCATTAATTGCACATTTTTCTTCTCGTGCTCTTGAATTGCAATAGATTCAAGACACATGAGATGTGGATCTCTCGTGGAATTTGACCTAATTAGTCAGTGCCTTCGTCTGCTTCCAGTCAATTCGTCTGCGTCCAGTCTATCCCCGGGGGATAATCATCCTACCTGTAGCTATTGCCTGTAGATTCGTGGATGACGTGTATTCGATTTTGAAAAAGAGTCAGTTTGAAAAGGTGCTAGAGAGGGTCAACAACTGGAGAGAAGGAATTAGCTTTACGGCGGAGCATGAAGAAGGTGAACTCCTATTCCTTGACATCAAGATTAAGAGAAGTGATGATGGAAAGCTGGTATACCAACCGTATGTTAAGCCAATGGCAACCGACCGAGCCATTCCCTACTCCTCGGGATACCCCAAAGAACAGCTGAAGGCGATCGCCAAGAACGAGTTTGTGAGAATGGTGCGTAACGCTAGTAACAGAGAGATGGCTGAACCTCACGTGGAAAGACAAAAGAAAGATTTCTAAAACTGGGTTATCCTGCAGGACTTATAAATTGTCTAAAGAAGAAAGCATACAAGATAGTAGAAGCAGAAAAGAAGGAGAGGTGGGAGTGAGAGTGAGAAAGTGGTGGAAGAAGGTCCTAGAGTAAGATTGACCTACCTGGAAGGAGTTACAGGTCCTGTACAAGACGTCTTGTGTAAGAATGGCTTCAGAACATATTTGAAAAATGTGGAAGGGTTGAAAAATAGGATGACCGGTAGTATGAAACACAGCCTCAAGAATGTGAAAGAAAGCCAAAAATCGAGAGACGAAGAAATTATGGGAGCAGTGAGTAATACAAGGGAAGCTGTGTATCGGGTGCCATGTAAGGACTGCGGTGCCGTTTACATAGGAGAGACAATGAAAGGGGTAAGGCCGAGAGTGGCCCAACATATGGGAAGTTGAAGATAGCGGCATAGCAGCAGTCCATTGCATGGCGACAGAGCACGAGATTGACTGGAAGCAGACAAAGACACTGATTAGGTCAAATTCCACGAGAGATCCACATCTCGGGTGTCTTGAATCTATTGCAACTCAAGAGCACGAGAAGAAAAATGTGCAATTAATGAACATTCAAGGCCCTTCATTTCCTAGAGTGAAGCATTTAGTAAGCAACAATCTGGCAGGTCGACTTCATTGTCAGTGGAGAATAGGAACGAACGATCTAGGCCCGCAGCACAAATACGGGAGGAAACGTTGCCAGCCAAATTCAAATGCGATAGTTCGTCGAACTGGAGTGGAAAATGTAAAAAGTCCGAGCTATATCCTTGAGGCTCGAAGAAGATAGCAGCTCAAGCTATCGAAAATTCGCTGGACGAAGCTATTGTCTTGATTATGAAAGTGTGCGGTAATTTTTTTCCGGAAGTTCGAAAGACCGTGTCGAAGAGGTCGTGGACTTGTTCCGTGGAGAATGGAAGGCAAGGAGGTGCTGAAGCCTGCAACAAAGGAGAGGCCCTAGAAGAATACTTAGACGAAAGCAGGGATGGCCGGCCGATGGGAATCCTGTGGAACAGTTGAAACCCTGTCCATGGGTTTGAAACTCAAAGCTGAAGGCATGCAACTAGATGACGGGTTGACAGGGGTGGCATGCGGGGCGAAATATAGCTCAACGTCGTCAGCTCGGGTCTGAAAAGTCAAGCCGCCCAAAGAAGCATTTTAGTTGTCTCAAAGTTGGGGACACAGCTGAGGAAATGTCACTTTCGTAAAACTACTGACAGGCGAAGGGTCTGGCGACAAAGCAATGGTTGATGAAACGGCGTCGTTGTGTGGACATTAAGTGGTAGGAAGGGCAAAAAGCGGTCCTCTGTGAATGAGCTCCAATTGGAGTGCCCAAGGGACGTTGTAGCGCTGTTGTCGGATGCAGACGTATGAAAATCGACGGAAAGCAGGGCAGCACGGCTGCATAGTGAATGCGCGTAGGGAAATGGTGGCAGGATACAAGAACAACAGGCGAAAGGGCGACCATGCGGAGGGTAGAGGGAAAGAGAGTTCTCTCAGGAGGAGGACCCTCCAAACGCCCAGAACGCACCTCTGCTGCCGCTGGATTTCATGAAAAGACAGAAGATTTAAAGTAACGGTGATGTCATTGTCAAGGTGAACATGCTGAAAGCAGGATGAACAAGTGGCCCTCCGGAAGTGAGTCTTTGTGGATGTGCTGTAACAATCTGCTGTTGGATCGCGTATGGAGAATAACGACTCAAAGGGCTACAGTCTGCGAAGGGCAGCAAGCAGTGAAAGGTGACAGTTCCAAAGAGCTACAAACGACAGGCAGCGAACGAAAGTCAGTGAAGAACGACAGTCTAAAAGAACTGCAAGCGACAGGCAGCAAGAGCCAGTCAGTGGCGACGCGTGGTAATCCAAAAGAGCTACCTGATGACTTGACAAGCTTGACTTAACTTGACATGCTCGGAACTGGCTTGGCGTGACTTGTACATTCAGCTTGGAACAAGCGACTGTGGCTCTTCTACAGAGCGGAAAGGCCAGGGGGCAAAACCACATCCAGGTTACAGAGGCAGGAGACGTAACGACAGAAGCAGTGCCAGTAGTGCTGAAGAAAGTGCCAAGGTAGAAAGCGAGAGACGAAGAAGTGGACTTCCGGGAAAAACCTGTCAAAGAGATTTGTAGATCCAATCATGTCGTCAATGGTTTGTTGAAGAACGAATGCTGATAGCTGGCAAGTGATTTAACAGCAGCAAAGGATGACAGTCTAGAAGAGCTGTGAATGACAGGAACGAAAGAATACAGTACAGAAGAGCTGGGACGACGATTGGCGACAGGCAGCGCGGGTCGAGAGTTTTGGTTGGGAAGAGCATGCGGGAGTGTGTGTGGGAGTGTGTGCGGGAGGGAGTGCAGGAAGAGTAACAGATAGCAAAAGGCGGCAGTCTAGAAGAGCTGTATCAACAAGATCAAAGGATGGCAGACAAGAAGAACCGCAACGACGTACAGTGAAAGGCGGCAGGCAGCGCAGAACGACCGGCAGTAATGGGCGACAACCAGTGAAGGACAGCAGCCCCGAGGAGCTGAAACGACGGGGACGAAGGACGATGGTCTGGAAGAGCTGCAAACAATCGTTAGCGAAGGACGACAGACGAGGAGGGCTGCAACGATGACGAGACAAAAGGCGACAGTCCATAAGGAACGGTAGTTGGCTGAGCAGGAGCTCTGTCGCTCCGTTGGGACTTGATCTGGTGTTCCAACCTGAAAGAGGTGTCCTGGATTCTGCGAAGCTCCATCTGGATGGCTTGAAGGTCCGAGGTGATGCCACAACCTGGCTGCATGGGACGGGACGGCGTGACAGTGTCACCCGTAAGGCCAGTGGGAACCGATAAAAGTGCAGGCAACAGATGCGGCGGAAAGTTAGCAGGCGATACATGTGCCTGCAAAGACGACAATCCGCCGAAGACCCGGTTTAATCCTGGTAGTCGTAACGAAAGGCTGACAGAGTGGCCGGTGGAGAGGCCTTTTGTGACACAGCTTAATCCTTCGATGTACTCTTGGTCCTAGCAAACACTGTCGCTGAAGACACAACAATCGCCGGTAGACGAAAGGCTAGGCGACAGGCTTCAAATACTTGCAAGACTGGAAAGAACAAAAGGCGTCCAGGTCCCGTGGATGCCTAGAGAAGAAAGATTAAGCATGGTCGCGTCTCGAAAGCTTATATAGGAGGGATGCGCTGGGGCTACGGAGCTAGCCGTCGATTCAATTCACTTCAATTCTCTTGGGAAGGGGCATTCGAAGACAAGAATCCTAAAAATAGGTAATGCTAAAATAGGTAATTTGTGTGCATTTTTTGGCAAAATACACACAAAATGCTTATTGAAGTTATCGTTTTAGTATTTTTGTGTTCCTCATAACGGGACTTTATTTTTTTGCACCGACCGAGGTTTTAGTAAAAAAATCGAAAACTGAACCGAAACTTAAAAACCGACCCATCCCTACTGGACACCTCTTCTATCAACGTGCGGAACTGAGTCCTCCATTCCGACGAACATATACAACAACTGTGGTATTGCCCGACATTACTGCAACAGTTCTTCCTTGCAGCAGAGAGGACCACTTGTGGACAGCAATGGCTTAAGTTCCAGCGTGTTGATATGCAGAGTCATCTCCTCTGACGACCAGGTTCTCAAAACCACGTGCTCATCCTGCGGCCTCCACACCCCAAAGTTAACACGTCCATGAACTGTGAGGGATGGGGAGTGAACTGCAGGAACCATTAGTCCTTCATTGGTCTTCCAGGAACCGAGATGGACACACGTTGCACAAGAGCCTAGCTGACGCGGAGATCAAGACGGGTGGCGCACAACCCCAAGGTGGAAATCAGTTTCTGAAGCATCTCCAGAGACAGATAATCAAGAGTTTGATTTCCGCTCCGAAGAACACGAAGGACTGAGTCGGCAGGAAGCGAGACTTCGTAGCGTCTACTCCTAAGCCCAAATCCGCGAACAGTTAAGAGGCAAAACTGAAGCTTCTGTTGTAGTCGCGTGAAGCAAAAACTTCGAGATAGCCAGTCATCCACGTAAACATGTCACCGAATCTTCCGAATGCGCAAGAAACCCACTACAAGCGAAGAACCGATATAAAGACGTGGGGCGCCGTGGTCAAGTTGGTGAATTTAGCAAAGAGTCTAACATAAACTGGTTCAGAAAAAATGTTCTACATAATACTATTGAAAAAGAAAAGCTTACGAAGCTAGGTTGCAGAGCTACACCTGGTCTTCTAACAGCCAAAAATTTCAGAAAAAATCCATTAAAAGAAACTTTGGTGATGCTCTTCGTACAAGGTTCTGCTTTCTCTACCAAAATTGAAAACATCTACAGTTAAATATACTTGAAAAAAGGACACATTTATGTTCTGAAGCTCAGAAGGACATTAGTTTCCCACTTGAAACTTTCCAATAACAGTTGGGCACCTGTTCATTTAAGAGGGGATGGATAAATAAGTAACCTGCTAGACTAATACTCGTGAATGATGACGAGTTGTAATAACTTACCTCAATTTTCTTAACCACCTCCATTCCACTGACAACTTGGCCAAAAACAACGTGCTTGTTATCCAGCCTACAAAAATGATAAAAGAAACAAAAATGTTAACACTGACTAACATTAGTTTTTACTATCCTAAAATACTTACCTTCAGTATGTGCTAAAATCGCTTATTTTTGCTATTTAATACCCAAATTAAATTTATAACCATAATTTATAATTTAATTATTAATCAGATTAGTTCAACTAATCACCCGCTATGAGCACTGCGCTCGTGTTCACTATAACTTGAGCATAGCAGTCACCATTCTAGTCATATCGCTTTGAACCTTTAGTTTCATGTGGGAAACCACTGGGTTCTGTGAAGTGTGGAGGTAGGGTGGGTTCTACTGAAGGTTAAGTATTTTGGGATAGTAAAAACTAATTTTAGTCAGTGTTAAAATTATTGTTTCTTACTATCTGCAAAACATAACCTTCAGTATGTGTGGACTTTGTCCTATAGGCTGAGGGTCCTATAGAAAGAACCCGGTGCTAAGCTACACGCTGTTAAAATATACTAGAGGTTATGAAGAATGTTACAAACCTATTTGGATGCTTCTTTCTTCAGGCAGTTGATAATTGGATTATTGTCTGATTCTGCTGCCATCAGCAATATGTATGTTCTTAGTTTTTGCAGCTTTTGAACCACTAATGTCTGAGGTAGTGTGTTTTCATTGTTCCAAGAACAAGCTTCAACCATTTCGTCGAGTGGTGTTCCACTGCCATATGCCCATGAAGCTGCAAGTGCTCTCAGTTTATGAGCCCGCACGTCACTTGGCACATATACATGTTTGCTTACTTCATATAGCCACTTCCCTAGTTTGAGTGGGGTCATAGGGAGAGGAATAATCTTGCCAGAGATTTTGTCTACTTGAAGAAAGAGTGGTATGGGAGGCACTTTTCTTTCGACCATGGACTTATATACTATCTATCACACTACGTGTGATGGACAAGCCACTCAACACTCCCGAACTCGGCAGAGCTATTTTCAGCCTAGTCAGTGCGTATGCTCACATGACGTCACTTCCCTCTTGGCGGCCTGCTCTGGCTTGCTCGGCGTCCATTTTCTAATTGTCGGTTCGATGTGGAGTGTTTTTGACGACGTGGTCGTTCGCTGCTGCAACCTGTATCGGATCTCAAAAATAACAAGCGCTGATCAAGTTTAATGATGGTATGGAACGTGCAGCGTGAAATTTACTGCGCGAAAGGTAAGCAGACAGCCGGAGAATTTATTCGATTTATTCTAACGTATCGTTGCCTGTTGAAAGGCCTGGCCGGCGGGAATCCACTGCATGAATGAACGGCCGACGCGCGTAGACAGCTTGCGGCGAACATTGTGCGTAAATTTTGTGTGTAGTAGTTCGCCGCTTCATCCTTGTCAACCTGCATCGTACCTCAAAAATAACCAGCACTGTTCAAACTCAAGTTTGATGCTGGTATGCAACGTGCAGCGTGAAATTTACTGCGCGAAAGGTAAGCAGAGGACCGGAGAATTTCCATACCTTGCCGCTATGTTGATAGGCAGACGCGCGTAGTACACAAAAGTATGATGGCAGGTTGCAGCGAACGTTATGTGTAAATTTGGAGAAAAAATGCAATAAAAGTCGATGGAGGGGGAATATGCTTTTACGACAATATTGGTGTATTTGAAAGCAAAACCAAATTTCGTTACATAGCTTATTTGACTTCTCTTCTATTCTCTCACCACCCCTCTTCCCCAAAGCGAAATTACATTTCTTTCCTCGTTCAGAAAAACGTTGATGAAACCGCAAGAAAAAAAAGTGATATGCAATGGAAAATACTGAGAGAAAAAAAAACATGTGGAGGACGTTTTTTTTAGTAGGCTGTAACGTGCATTCTTATTTAATTACTGTGTTCTAATGGGTTACAGCATACACTTACTTAATGCACTTTATTCCCCCAATTTCTCCCCCCCCCTCCACAACAATAAAGAAATAATTTTATTATTTTTCCTATTCCCACACTGGAAGAACTCTTACACAAGCGACCACAAATAGCTTGCCAGTAAAAATATAAACAAGCACCCGTTGTAGCAGTTTCACTACAGTTGCACTTATTTGGGAAAAAATGCAGGAGCAGAGCAACGGGGGGGGGGGGGGGGGGGGGGGGGGGGGGGGGGGGGGGGGGGGG